>JAAAYG020010148.1:0-24157 GCA_009936455.2 Tomocerus minor | reverse complement strand
CTCTCTAAGTCTCGGACACCCGCACACTTTTTATTTTCTACACAAACTGCTTCTTGCAGCAATAAGTGCACATTTGTTCCAGTAATTCCAAAGGAACTTATCCCACCAACAAGTGGTTTATCACTTTCCCATTTAGTGGGAGAATTGGGAATGACGCACGGAATTGAGTCAAGGTCAATGAGTGGATTTAATTTCTCCAGATTTCTATGAGGAGGAATAATTCCTTTGTTCATGGCCAAAATGACTTTAATTATTGCCGCCACTCCTGAAGCTGCTTCCGTGTGACCGATATTAGTTTTCACAGAGCCAACAATCAAAGGAACTTTCCTCCCGTTCCCATAAACCTCCGCAATTGCGGATATTTCAATTGGGTCCCCTTTAATCGTCCCGGTTCCATGTGCTTCTACATAATCAACTTCCAATGGCTGCAAGCAGCAGGACTCGAATGCTCTTTGAATTGATAATACTTGACATTCCTTGGTGGGTGTCCCAAAATTGGTGGATAATCCTTCCTGAGACATTCCTGATCCTTTTATCAAGGCTAACACCCTATCTCCATCTCTGATTGCATCCGAATGTTTCTTAAGAATTAAAATCCCGCACCCTTCAGCCCTTCCATAACCATCGGCCTTTTCGTCGAAAGTTTTACAATGTCCATCTGCAGCCAGTACATGTTCCATTGTCATTTTATTAAAGGGGGCTGTCAAAAGATTAATGCCCCCAGCTATAGCCAACGAAGACTCGCCATTTTTTAAAGTTTGGCATGCCATATGAATACTCACCATAGCAGATGAGCATCCAGAGTCCGTCGCCACATTGTTACCCGTCAGCCCCAAAAAATAAGAAATCCTTGCGGATGAAGCTGCATAGGAATTTACCAAGTAATCCATCATGTGACTCCTTTCTAATACCCTGTACTCTTTTTCGTAACCGTTATCCCAAATTCCCATAAAAACCCCCGTTCTGCTTCCTTTCAATTCCAGGGGGTTAATTCCAGCATCTTCCAAAGCCGTCCAAGTCATTTCAAGCAGCATCCGTTGCTGTGGATCCATAAGCTGAGCCTCTCGTGGACTAATTCCGAAAAACTTTGCGTCGAATTCATCCACTGCACATTTCAGAAAACCGCCACAAGTATTTCTGTATTTCGGGTCACATTGTTTCCATCTGTCAACTGGAAGGTTAGTAATTGCATCTCTCCCATTAACGATTAAATCCCAGTATTCGTCAGGATTTTCAGCTCCCGGAAATTTGCAGCTTAATCCAATTACCGCTATGTCACCCATTTGTCCCTTTTGATATCAGAATGATTTCGGATGTAGTTACTCTGAAAAAATAATGAAAAGTCAACATTGGAAAAGCATCATTGTTCTTTATTATTATTATTTGTTTTTTTTATAACTAATTTATTATACGAAAAATTACGCTTAAATTGTGTATTATAGTACTTATTACTGTGTCATTTATGGCAACCCTTAAATGTAATGGGCAGTGACAATAAAAGTCTACATATATACAAGAGTAATGTTTCAACGAAAGTCCAATTAGTGATATTTTAGCAAAATAAGAGTCATTCAAAGGCAAAATTGCTATCGCGGACTAGAAGTCGCTAGAATGGGAAGAATGGACTGATAAATTTGATAAGAATACTCACAGCATTGATGGTACCAGTGATTCGGAATTAAGAATGGCTGAAATGAAAATAGCACATGCTACTGAAGAAAATATCTCCCCGCATGCAAATTCCAAAGTTGAAGAAATGCATGTTGAAGATAAGGGCGAACACAACAATATAGAAACTGGCAAAACCTATTTGGACAAGAGAACACGCGAAGATGGTTCCTCTTCTGGCAGTAGTGATGCAAGTGGATTAGTGTATAAAATCACACATTCTGTCCGTCCAATAGCGAGATAACTTTCGAACGTATCAACGGAGGTTGACCAAATTATTCATAATAATTGCATATGGGACCGTGACGAACCCTATTCAAAATGGGCGCATTCTGTCCACAGGTTACCGAGGTAAAGCGCGCTCACCTTTTTGTTAACTTTAATAGCCAAAGTATAAAAGGGTACATAAAAATAGCTACTGTGGTTCAAATAAATGATTTGCTTGATAGTACGAAAATAGTGATACTGCTTTACCTAACAATGAATTTTATTGTGAAAACGCTGATTCTACTATTCAGACACCGTATAATATTTATGTTGCTCCAATAAATGTTAATTAATTTAGTGGTATAAAATATTGTTATGATTACTGTTTCCACAAAATGTTAAATATTTTGGAGGTATAGTTCAGATATCATATAAGTTATAATGTTCGTTATCTCGGCAACATGTGGACCGAGTATACCCTTTTTCAATAGAGTTTCTCACAGGACCATATGCTATGTTTATGCTTGGTTTGGTTAATCTCCGTCGATGTATTCGAGATTTATTGTGTTAGCGGACGGACAGAATATGTGACCATACGTATGACTTAATACCTAAACATAAATACTAATTGTGCGCTTGCCCATTTTATGCCAGCTTTAAATATATCTATTTAGTTTTAAACACATCTTTATCTATCATGCATCTTCACATACATCTATTAAGGCTTTTTCTCAAGGAAGATCATGCAAAAAACCATTAGATGATTATGCAATGGTTCAAAACTACGTAGCTTTGTTAATTTAAGTCCCTAAGTAAAAAGTCCTGTACCAAAAATGTGATTTAAAAGCCCGCTTGGGGACATACGCAGAAACATATTGACATTTGATCCCCAGTTGGGAGTAATATTTAGAACAAATTTGATATGCGTTTTGGTCCATTTTGGTGCACGTTTGATGTACATGTGGGCACATTAACAATAAATTTGACAACTTTTTCTTGTATGTATGTCAGGAATGATTAAATATATTGTTCGAAATTTTTGGTTTAGAAATGGTTTTGAAAAAGTATCTTGGCGGTTTCAAAATTATTTTTACATTGAAAGTGTAGCAAAGCTTCAATACGGATTAGACTAATTTGCAAGTAGATGCTTTAAGCGTGACCGTTACTTTAGTGCCTAATATACACTATAATATATACTACACGGATATACTATATACTGTGTATAGTTTCTATTCAAAAGATTTTTGCGATGTTATTGTTACGCTGCGCCTAGCCTGCACGAGTAGATACGGCGAACTAATATTTAGTCGAACCTTGAGTGGCAAATCAACGAAGGCCAACGCATCTATATCATAATCATAAGTCAATGATCGCAGAAGAAAGACTCCCTTATCTGTTCAAACTGCAAGCGTTGACACACGAAGCACAAGACAAATGTAGCCGGATGCCGATGCAAAAATATGGGGGAAATTCAAAATGCGATTTACAATAATATCATAATACAATGATCTATTTTAAATTTATTAATGTTCAACGATGCCATAATAAAAAAACATGCAGCAATTAGTAACGCCAATTACAACAACATTCCCAAGCAGCAGAAATAAAACGGCTACAGTATGGGCCAATGCCCGGCAAAACTACTGGACCAGTGCATAGCCTGCTTTGGTCGCCGGGGATGTGCTGGTCCAATGTCGCAGAACGTTGCAGTGCCAGCGGTATCCAAGCGTAGCCCTGGCTTGCATCCGATCCAAAGCCATTAAAGTCCCATGAATATGCCGATTAGCAGTCCAGTTAAAGCAAAAAAGTTGCACCTGCTAGCATCCACTGTCCCTACCTCATCTTCAGAGCCGCCACCACTCTACCACAGATCCCTTCATGCTAGCTGACGTAACTTTGCCTTGCTTTAACTCTAGCAATGGAAACCCGACTCTGGGATTGCAACGGGCCAAGGTAATTTTTCAGCGCATTGCTGCCAGAAAAGGCCCAGCTACAGGTTAATAACTGTCGGCCGAGCGCAACTTAATGTTCGACGGCCCTAATACGGGGTAATAACTGCCGGCCGAGCGCAACGTAAAAGTCGACGGCCCTCAATGGGACAACGCTTGGTGGGTGATTGCTCGATAATGGCCGTCGGGCCAACAATGAGAAATTGCCGAGTAATTCAGCTACTTTTTCTTGAAATGTCAATGTAGACGTTTCAACCTGAATGTTAAAAATTGCTTTCTGTCGGTGAAATTGCTATGTACTGCAATTTTTGTAGGAATTTACAAAAAATAAATATAAAAAATATATGCATTTGATTTTATTAATTTTTGGCGTTTTTAGTAGAAGTAACTAAAATACCTCTTTTCAATGTCCCTAATTAATTATTTAGTGCATTTGCATCGGCTACTTTTGGCATGTGCTTCGGGTTTTAACGCATCCGATTTAACATGCAGGAGAATCTTTTTCCTGCACTTATTTTTGATTTAAGCATTGAATAGGACAGCTGGCCTTTGTCGCCATTATTGGCGGTCCGTATTTGCCAGAGTTCGGCAAAATATTATGGATTATGGAGCGGTTAAGTAAAAAGTAAATTACAGCTAAGCAGATCGAATGTAATTTTGATGTGGGCGGTATAGTGTGTCCTTCTGCCTCTAGGCCGATGAACTTCGCTGGTTTGGTGATGAATTCCACAACCATCAACCAACAAACATACAAAAACACAAAAATAAATCCTAAGATTTTGCATTACACCACTCGATGAAAAGCCATCTCGGATAGATTTTAAGTACTACGACTTAAACAATTCATTTTATCACGTTATTTTTATTATGTAGCGGTGTCGCTACATTATAAGAACCACTTGAAGTTCTATCTGTGTATCTATATATCTATCTATCTGTCATGTGACCTCTCAATAACGAAATCCAGAAAAATGGACGAAATCGCCACACCCATCTCCACTCCCTACCCCACCCACTGTTTTTAAAGTTCAACTTTTTCGAATTCTGTTTTCACTATTGAGTCATGTGTCCTTGCATTAACAAAATCCAGAAAAATGGACAAAGTCGCCCCACCATCTCCACCCCCAAACCAGCTACATTGCTACTCTGTTTACAACAATTTATTAATAAAGGCAACATCGATGCTAATCTCCGTTCATGCGACTAAATCTAACAAGTCTGGTGAAAAAAGAGCTTTTAATAAGTTTCTTTCCTGTTATAGCATAAAAATATATTTGTAAAAATAAACTATATTTTACATGTTTTCGTCAGTTTTAAATATTTTGCACCATCTCAATAATAAATGCCAGTGTTCCAAGAATCCGTGTCTCTGTGGACTGGCCAATACAACACCTGTACATTGCTTTTGGTAATGAACTTGGTACTTACAATATTAGGCTGGTACTTCGTTCACTGCGCACTGTGAAAGTTTTGTGTTAGCAGAGCAGAATCCGTTTATTTATTTATTGAAAATGAGTTCCAAGTTCAATAGATACCTTTAAACGAAAATAGCAAATAGTTACTGAAAATATGAACCAGCTCTTTAAAACACAAGTATATATATTTTGGATGGGCAAAGAAGTACTCACCAGGTTTTCTTCGGCGTGATCGAGTCAATGGGTGCCGTGATTAGGTTGAAGAAGGAATGAAGTGATGATCTCTCTTTCCTGAAGTCATGGTACCGTGAACAATTGTTATATAAGTTTGCTTTCAATACAGATGTATCTATAAATAATAAAATTACTATTCCCATGCAAGTTCCCAGGACATGGTTGGAGTTTAAGGAAACTCGAGTTTTGATATTCATAAATTATTAGACAGTATGATGTAACTCGTATGAGAAATCAATGAAAAACTTTAAAAACCACACATGGTTTAGAAGGCTAAATTACCATTTTGGATGTAAGGATGAGCAATTATTTCTGTTTCAGTATAATTATATATTTAACGGTGATGGAATATGTTTGTGAGTTCCTATTCTAATTTTTATACTGAGCGAAATTAATTTTATGGGAAGATTATTTTGTTGATTAGCATTTACTTGTAAGTAATATAGGATTCGAAGCAACAAATAGATGTTTGGGATAAATACGTGAGAATAAAAGTGGATGATTCTTTGCTATATTAGATGGTGGTGACCTTAAGAATGCCTTAATGATCGTCCACATTTGACATGACTATGACTATTGTGTAATTAAGGAGTTTCATAATAATACCCCAAAATTTTTTTGTTTTGGGGTATACCTGAAATCGCATGTGAAGGCATCCGACATAGTTTTAAGAAACTTCGAGAATGTGTTTTTTGATTAAATAAAGCTAAAAAGCATTTTTAAAACACCTCGTAACGGCTCGAAACAAATAAATAAAAAGATTTTCAAAAACCAAAAAAATTTCAAAAAAAATATGAAATTTTTTTAAAACTTTTTTAAGAAATGTATTTTTATAACTTCAGATAGAGGGATCAAAATTTGGGGTAATGGATATGCAGAGTACTCATTAAAGGAGGGATCAAATTTTGGGGTAATGGATATTCAGAGTACTCACTAGGATTGATCAAATTTTGGGGTAGAGCATATATGAACAGTACTCACTAAAGGAGGAACCAAATTTTGGGGTAAAGCATTTATGCAGAGTACTCACTAAATGAGGAATCAAATTTTGGGGTAAAGGATATGCAGAGTACTCGCTAAATGAGGAATCAAATTTTGGGGTAAAGTATATGCAGAGTACTCACTAAAGGATGGATCAAATATTGGGGTAATGGATATGCAGATGTACTAACTAAATGAGGTGTCCAAATTTGGGGTAAAGGATATGCAGAGTACTCACTAAAGGAGGAATCAAATTTTGGGGTAAAGCATATATGCAGAGTACTCGCTAAATGAGGAATCAAATTTTGGGGTAAAGGATATTAAAAGAAGCTCCTGAAGGCACAATTACATTTTGGGGTAAAGGATGTGAAGAGTATTCGCTAAAGAAGGAATACAGTTTTGGCTTAAATGACACGCAAAAAATTTTGCGTTTATGAAGGCCGAAATACTTAAATATATTCACGACTACAGCAAATATTAAAATGTTTTTCATGTTTATTAGATATAGGTACTTTCAACTTGGTAAATCATCACCTTTTTCATTTTGTTCTTCGCAAAATGTTTTTACCATCGCCCTGCATAGCGGGCTACTAATAATTGACGGATATAAGTGGTGTTCATATTCGAATTCAGCGTTATTGATTACGCCTATAGCGTTAATATAAAAATCATAGGCAAAAAAAATTTTTGCGCGCGTCTACACACCACCTATGCGCGCTACTGTTAAGCAGCAGGTAAATTATTTTCATTTTCAAGGTCAGCGCCGCTTGATGGTTAGATTAGTAACTCTGATTGGCGGTTTTACAAATATGAAGGATGCATTCATCCGCGCCGTCGGGTATTTAGGTGGACGTCGGGAGATGTTTGGGGTAATTATGAAACTCATCTATTCTGTCGGAAATCTTCAGGTACAGAGCAAAACACGATGTAACAGTCTTAATACAATGTGACTATTTGCAATGTGTGAAATATGAATGTTTCCTTCCTACAATTAGTCATGGTGCGAACAGTACCAGAAAGTTCATGTAAAAGTCACCCAACAGCGGATCAAAATTCTGGAAACGGTGAGCTTGGAAAATTACAGAAAAACAATTGGATGATAATGTATTATTTCCAATCCATTTTTATTATGCCAATTTAAGTGCCACAGTAAAATGTCCTGTACAAAAATGTGATTTAAAAACCAACTTGGTCACACACAGAGAAATATTTTGACATTTGATCCCCAGTCCGGAGTAATTATGAGAACAAATTTCATTTACGTTTTTTTCAATTTTGGTGCACGTTTGATGTATGTGTGGGACATATTGCCAATAAATTAGAAAATGTTTTACTGTTTGTGACCCTTTCCGTGTGGAATAGCGTGGTATATTGTTCGAAATGGCTTTGAAAAGCAGATACTGCAGTTTCAAAATTATTTTTACATTGTCAGCATAGTAAAGCTTCAGTTTCATTAATATATTTGCATCGGCTACTTTGGGCATGTGCTTCGGATGTTAACGCATCAAGTTTCACAGGCAAGAGAATCTTTTTCCTGCACCTACATATTATTAACATAAATGTTGAATAGGACAGCTGGTCTTTGTAGCCATTGGCTGTCCTTATTGACAGAGTTCGGCTGAATATTGTGGATTATGGGCTCTATGAATAGATAACTTCTCTTGGAGCATTCAACCCAGAAGTTAGTGACAGCTAAACAGATCTATGTACTTTCAATGTGGGTGGTATTATTTGGCCTTCGGCTCCTCGTACGCTGGGCTTCGACGAATTCCACAACCACCGACAAACAAAAACTGAATCCCAAGATTTTGCAACTTACACTTACTCGAAAAAACGCCAACGCGGATAGATTTTAACTACTACGACTCTACCAATTCATTTTCTCATCTGCTATTCTTATCAAGGCGACACTGACTCTAATCTACCTTCATGCGATTAAATCTAACAAGTCAGAGCAACCGGCATTCTTAATATTTTATAGTGAGCGACCCTATGAGAAGGGAGAGTAGCACGAATGGTAGAAACTTTGGCTTTGAAATACGCTACTTTGTAGAAGAAGCACAGGCGAGATGATTCAAATCCATTTTACAAGGACATCCAGCAAAAAATGCCCTTCAAACCAGCAATGCTGTACATAAGTATATAATTAGTGGTAACAATAGTCCGAGTGACTGAAAACAGTCTTTATCTCCGTGATTAGATTACCTTTATCTTACCATTATCATTAGTCTTTGTATACAACAGTCAGTACCTTAGTTCGGCTGCCTTCCGTAGACGAATGCGGAGAAGGCATTCGGGAACGAGATTCGCGAGTAAGTGTAAAGGATTTAAGCTCCACTCCGATGGATCAGCCGATAAGTGAGTGTACCTGATGCTCGAAACATGCAAACTGAAGAGTAGAAGCTCCCATACAAAAATACAAGTTTAGCATAATATATAAGTAAAAAAGTGTTTCCCATCAAAATATAATGTAATGTGATATAATGTAATTTATGTGGTGGGTCACGATCTACTGGAAGCGAAATAAAAACGCCACCATGTATTCTTATTGAGCGAAATTAATTTTATGGAAAGATTATTTTGTTAATTAGCATTTACTCGTAAATAATATATGATTCGAAGCAACAAATAGATGTTTCGGATAAATACGTGAGAATAAAAGTGGTTGATTCGTTGCTATATTAGATGGTGGTGACCTTAAGAATGATTTAATGATCGTCCACACTTGACATGACTATGACTATTGTGTAATGCTGTCGGAAATCTTCAGGTACAGAGCAAAACACGATGTAACAGTCTTAACACGATGTAAGTCTTAATACAATGTAACTATTTGCAATGTGTGAAATATGAATGTTTCCTTCCTATAATTAGTCATGGGGCGAACAGTACCAGAAAGTTCGTGTAAAAGTCACCCAACAGCCGATCAAAACTCTGGAAGCCGTTAGTTTGGAAAATTTCATAGAAGCAAAAGGTAACAGCACTATATCGCCGACACTAAATACTGCTCAAATTGCGGTAATTCATCATGCTGATTTCAAATAAGATGTCTCTCCTCTTGGCTGGGCTGCATCTCGCAATAGCTTGTCAAAGTTTCCTTTAGCTGATTTTGGTTAATTGACTAAACATTGTACAAAAAATCAATAAATTATGCACATTTCCGTTATGAAATCGATTTAGGGCTACACTAAGCCGATGTAGATGTACCGGGTAACAGCACGATGTCGGCGACAATAAAAATTGCCCAAAAAGTCTGCAAGTTTCATTGAAGAACCCTTAAGCTTTACGCTTTTTTACATTGGTTTTGAGTGTCGACGTTCTAATCGACGTCAATTGTCCGGTTCCCGTTAACTCTAGGTGCCCCATGCGCCCTTGTCCAAGAAAAATTTTAATTTTCATATGAGTGGAGACCAGCGACAAAAATTTAAATTAGGAAAGCATCTATTCTACTATTAATTTTAAAATTCAATTTTCTTGGACGAGGGCGCATGTGGGCTCCTAGAGGTAACGGATTGTGATAATTGACGATATTATCTGTCGAATAGGGTCAATTGGAAAGGTGAAAGTATTGAAAATGAAAGTATTAATATTATGAATCTTTATTTATACTTCTTCATCTAGTAGACAATTCAATACATACGTACTTAACGATGTTTTTAAGTATACGCTTAAGTAGGAATTATCTGCTGTGAATCGACTGATTTTTAATATGTGGTCAATTATGAAAAATGACTTTTTGAAATAATAATGTAATGAGCATAAAATTTAAAAGGCCATTAAACCGTCAGGATGACGTCAGGGGGCGTTATCTAGACTGTTTAACTGACAAGGCCGCCCGGCACCAAAATTCCTAACACAGAGTTAAGGAAATCTACAGGATAGGGATAAAGAGAGGTAGAAGGATAGGTAGGACAGCCGTGAAGCAGCTGAAATGTTATGGCATTATTAATTCAAGTCTTCCAGTAGGGAATCATCTGTATACATATAATTAATTACGTAAGCATGAAGCAACCTAGATTTATTTGTAACGTAACAAGTTACCTTGAGATATTAGTTACAAGTGTTCTCTATATCGTCGCTGTTCATCGGTTTAGCTAGGTTTTAAATATCCTTTACATGGTGCAGATGTTTCCATTTTGTTCTGTAATTGCGGTTGTGGTTTGTAGGTCTATAAAACATTAGGCGAAATGTCGATGGAAACATCAATTAATTCAAAGTCAGTGTGCTACAATTTCTTACTTGTACTTGCAGGGACAGTTCTGTATTTAGCTGCTGTGACGGTATTTCCTTTTATTTTTTGTTATCGAATTTTAATTGTGATATGCGGGAAATTTCTGCGACCAGATTTGGATTACATAGCTGCAGGATTGGATATGATATTTGCAACGGATATTGGACATTGGGATAGAAAACCAGAGCCCGTCATCGTCGCGACAAAAACCCTAAAATCTCAACTCACCTATGAAAAGGTGTACAAGTTATATAAAAGATTCATAGCCGAGAAAAAATACAGACGATTGCGACAGTACATTGTCCCTTGGATGGGATTTGGATTTTGGAAAACGGAAACACCATTTGCCTTGGAAAATCACATTTTTGAGCTGCGAAACAAGAACACCGAAGTCTATGATAACAAATGGCTGATTGAATTCATAAATGAATTATCAAAGAAACCTTTCGGAAAAATGAAAAGCCCATGGGAGGTTTACATCGTTTCAAACTATCAACTAAATCCAGAAGAGGCCGTGGCAGACCATGGGTCAATCTATATATTTAGATATCATCACTCTCTTGGAGATGGGCACTCCTTTCTAAAAATGTGGAACAGTACAACGGATAATTATATACCCATAAACTATGAAAATACAAACGAGAGGATTTCATACTATTCCAAAATCCAATATGTCGCTACACTTTTGTCTCTTCCGTACAACTTCGTAAAATTATACTTAGAAAATACTAATTGGAACAATCAAGAAAAGTTTAACTTCACGGGAAAGATGAGTACATCTTCAGCAAAAATATCCGTCGACAAAATTCTGTCAGTTAGACAAAAATTCAAAGTTGGTTTTAACACGGTGATATTTTCAGGAATTACAAGTGCTATAAGAAACATCTTACTTCGAAAGAGCTCACAAATTCCAAAATATATTCATATTTGCTCTCCATCACCAAAGGAAAATCATCCTGAATATCTCTGCAACCATTAGTAAAATATTATTATTAATATATATAATTTTTGAAAGCAGTATTTTTAAATGAATTTTTAAATGTAAACTTTTAGCACGAATATACCTGTGCCTCTCCCAGTTGGAATTAGTGATCCCATCGAGGGAATTGTCAGTATTAATTCCTACTTTGACAAACTCAAATCTTCAGGCATTCCAGAGACATCTGCTTTGCTCCAAGACATAATGGGACTAATGCCTTATTGCCTCATTCAAAACATGCCCAAGTTATTCTTGTTTGGAATAGTTTCTGTGTTTCCTATCGGGGATCACATTGAATTCCTTGGATGTCCAGTGGTTGATTATAACGCTTCTTTGGCAGTGCCGATAACTACTTCTGATTCAGGTATTGCAATGTGTATTAGGTGGGATTTAACTTTTTTGAATTATGGTAATGTCGCAAGCTTATAAATATGGTTTAATTTATGTATAATATTTTTTTTATATTAGGTATCGCCATTTTTGGTTCAATAAACAACGGATATGTATGCCTGCGTGGGACATTTGACAATAGTATTTTGGGATCTGATGAGATTGCAGATAAAATTATGCAAGACATCGAACGCCATTTTGATACACTTCTGCGATTTTAAGTAGTTTTTAGTTTTTGTCACACGTATTAACAAGCATCATGTTAAGACATCATGTCAAATATCAACATCTGTTTTGTACCCAGTGAGTGCTTACCTTACCCGCTTCCAAATCCCTGAGAATATCGTCATACGATACTTCACTGTACATTTTCTTATGCTTTGTATACCGTTGGATTTATGCAAGACCTGAAACATTTAGTTTGCGTTGTAAGTCTCTGACATTATCTTTCATTGCCCAAGTAAATCCTCCAGTCAGAACGGTTGCACTTATCAGCAATGAAGATAATATTTTACAAAATTTTTCACAGAAGTTGATCTCAAATCGCATAAAGGAATATAAGAATAAAATATTATATTGGAAATACTCACAAAGTAAACTACTGCAGTGCTAAACTGTTGCAGTGCAGAGATATTTCATAGCAGTAAGTATTTTGCATAAAAACCATTCCATTGAACATCCTATAAAATTTTTTGCAGTAATTACCTATCAGAGGAGGGTATTCCAAATAAATTGACCAATCCAAGGGAGGCGAAAATGCAGGTTTAGAAGCAAAAGTGCATGTAACAACTAACCCGACATTTTGTTTATGTCAAATAAAATTATGAATTTTGTGCTTCGTGCCAAATAAAATCGCAATACATGAAACACTCAGAAAGTTTTTACTTATTTTGACGATTTTAGCTTCTAATAAAAATTTTTCTAATTTTAAATAAATATTATGACAGTTTTTATTAGCGAATTTTTAATAGAATATGGTGAAAAAATAAATAAAAAATAGCCTTCCCCTGCTGTCAAGTGCCACGATATGTTACAAAGACGTTATAAAGAGTGGATAATCGAACGGAGACGTAGAAGAAATCTCAATTTCAGACTTAATTTCCAAAATTTTGATATATTAAATAACCAGAAAGAGAGTTAGAGATAGCCGACTGCTTTCTAGAATTACAGTTACAACTACTGCAATAGGTACATTAAAAATTAGAAGGTTATCTACGTGCCAACAGAGTACTTACTGGGAGACGATTATGTAGTTCAGATTATTTCCAAAGAGTACCTACGCTACAGACTCTTTGGTTGCTCTGTATTGTGGTCCAATAGACCTTTAGGGGTAAGATTCGTATATTTATCATTGCAGTGCCACTGTGCCAAATCAAATGTGTACAAATCATTTGAAATAGAAGCAAACTCTCACCTAACATGAACTTTAATGGCTTATTTTTGTTTTTATAAGCAGTAACTTTCTACCAGCAATTGCCTTTTGCAAGTTAACTCGCCAAAGAAATTTTCCATGTCTATGTCAATTGTTGTATTTCTATATAATATTTGAAGCCACCCGAGTGGTAAAGATTTTTCAGTTCGCTTATCTATATAAATGGACTTTATATTTAAGTTTTAAGCAATTTTGATAATTTTCTGATGTATTTCAATAAGTTTCGAATAGTCGATTTATTTGTAGCCGAATCTTTTGGTTATTTTCTCACTACCGACTTTCTCAAATAGCGTTGCTTTATTCAGTTACTTTCTTACAATTTTACAAAACCCGAATCTTATGACATACAATCAAAGTGTTTCTAACATATAACAGGGAGAGAGCGAAAGATAGAGCGTGTGAGTGTAATTCATTTTCTTTTCTATGCAGAAGACAATTATATTTTCTATTTTACACTCAGACACACTTTGCAACCATATTTAATAGCTAGATTCAAATTCTCCAAAGAAATACAAAACGCACCTACCACATGCAGGTGTCTACCGTTCGAGAGTAGTCCATGTAAAGCTAGACTTTTGTCTTCCAACCGCAATTCAGAAAAAGGTACAAAAAGTACAAGTCGGTTAGCTCACGTCGCGCGTCGTCAGCTAACAGTCTTTACGAAAGACATTAATTTAGCTGTAGTTGTGTAACAGTTGTCTCACAGGCTGAAAGGATTATCATATGATCTTGTCACACTTTACAAGAATATTATTCTATGGTATATTAATATCTAGGTCGTCATCTGAACCTTGCTATTTCCATAGATATACTAAATAGTATAATAGTGTAGGAATAGACGCGCACTATCGTATTCTCCCTGTGTTACGAGTTGAGCTTCCTCCAAACGCCAGATTTGACTGAAAATACATTAATATGTAGCGACAATTTTTCCCGCTAATTCCCTCCAATTGTACACTATCCATGTATTAAGCTACGACCAAAAAAAAAAATTCTCAGTGCGTGTCTCCCTATGGAAGTCTTTGGCTATTTCATGAGGCGCATCTTATTCTCTCGCTCGCATATCGATCTTTTCTCTATGTGCACCACAAGAGTCTAAATATAAATCTCTACTTATCATGTAGCGGTATCGCTACATTATAGGAACCCCTTGAAGTTCTGTCTGTGTATGTATGTATGTATCTGTCTATCTATCTGAGCCTATTTTTTCATATTTCTAGTCAACTTTTTTGAATTATGTTTCAGTATAGGGTTATGTTCAATAAGAAAACCCAAAAAAATGTACCAAATCGCCCCAACCACTCCAACCACCCACTTTTCTTAAAATTCAACTTTTTTGAATTCTGTTTTCAATATTCAGTCATGTGCCCCTCTCAATAACAAAATCCAGCAAAATGAACGAAATCGCCTCTTCACCCCTATCCCGCACACTTTTCTTAAAATTCAACTTTTGCATCTTGTTTTCATATTTTATAAATAAATCAAATGCCGCTACATTGCTGCAGCCTGTTTACAACAGTTTATTCTCTCTCTTTTCCTCAACTCTTAACATTTTACATGACAAAATCACAAAGTCAAAGTTTTGGACCACAATATTTTTACAATATTTTCTGATTTTTTGCAAAACGACAACATCAATTTTGTGTTTATTAAGCCTCACATCACATCCTACTGATTCTTTCAGGGATTGATCCGCCACTGCATGGGAAGCATCAATAAGAACAAAATCAATCCTCTCACTTCGATTCTCTTCAGTGTGGGTCCTAAAACGTTTTTTTATATATAATTCACTTAATTAAAAATAAATAAGGATTACTCTCATCATGTTCGTTACATATATTTCACTTTTTATATAGGTCTTCTTTCTTGAAATTTAATTTTAAAGCCTTTATTCGGTTTTTTATGAAAGTAACAGTGGCATCCATGGTTCTAGTCAGAAACGTTCTTCTGGCATCTACCCACTCTTCTTCCCCAAACCTCCAAGGGTTCAAATTAAGCATCTCCTTCAACAAAAAATATCTTGTTTATCGGTTAACAAAAATCTGGAATTTCTGGAAAAAATGGCTTAAAGCAACAATTTTCAATTTCCATTGCCGCCATTTAGCTGTTTTAGTAACTGAATTTCTTGATTTAGCTTTTTAAGAAATTCTAATCCGCAAAAATTTCCAAGGAAAATAAAATTATCAACGGTCAGGTCGGATTCCTCATATTGCTCTTCTCATCCACAACTACAAATAATCATTGTTCAAACTCAGTACAGTAGCCCCTGCCTCACAAATCCCTTATTTAAGACTAATACGTCTTTTGGTGTGTTTTTGATAGATTGATAAATTTTATAGTCAAACTTTGTTTATCTTTGCATATAAGCGGTAATGTTTCCGTAATAATTGGAATCAAAAATTAATAAGATTGTCAATAATCTATTAATTATAGCAGCATTCTGCATATTAATATATTTTTATTTAAAAATGTCAAAACGCTTTTTCGTTATAATTTAATGTGGATTATAATTCTGAACCTTAAATACTTTTTTCCAATCCTACGTTATCTTCTGCATTCAGTTAATAGGTGAGGTTATTCGAAAACTGTGAAATACAAAATTTTGGGGTTCCCTAACCTATCACATCCAAAATTATATTTTTGATCATTTTTAATTAGGTTAGGTTACGTAAAAATGCAGAAGCTTTGAAAGCCTAATTTTGAGAATCCCATTTTCATAGTAGTTCATAGTTCAGCTTTATTCAAGTGACATCATAGGCCCATCAATTACACGAACTGATATAGGTAGGAAGTTACAAGAAACAACCACCTCTTTTCACCAAAAGTCACAAAACGAAATATAAATAAAAACTATAATTATAACCTATTAAAGTCTAACAACCATAAATATTATATCTAATTGTATTCAAACATATCAATTCTCTTAGCTTCTAACAGACTCAACTTGATATTCTTTTATTCATTTTTATTAGGTTAGGTTAAAACGGATCCCAATAATTTACTAGGTAGAATAAAATAAAGTCCCATTACCCTTTTTCTGTCTAGAATTGTGAAAAAAATTACTGTTAACTACGAATGAAAATAAATGTGGCTAAATATGTGAATTTGTATTCGTGCACATAATATATTTTATATTCTTAATATTTTTTCTTTCTTCTCAAGACAACATAATGTAAATAAAAAAGTGACGTCCACATTTCCACCGAAAGTATGTCATTCGAAGTTTTTATAAATTAGTATCATGCAAAACTTGAACTTCTTCTGGCGCGCAATTTTCTGTTGTACAAAAATTTCATACAAAACCTTTCGTTTATCTATTTAGAAGACATTTGATAAAACGTACATGAGTTATAAATTATGGTGTATAAATAGTAGATTACCGGAAATTTCGAATGTGTAGAAATGACAAGATTTCCATAATAGCTGGTTTTATTATATATTGTTAGATAAACGCAATATAAGTTTTTATACTATCATGATAGCAATTTATTAGAAACACAATTCGGTCACCATAGTGAACCGATTGTACCCTATTTTAAAAGGGTTTGTCCCACACCAATTTACAATTGTTCAGGGAATCCGTGCACTGGCCTCCACAACACTGTAGAATCCTTTTGATAATAAAAATTGATGCTTACAATAATGGAGCGGTATTTCTCTAACTGTGTTAGCAGAGCAAAATTCCATTATTTTAAATGATTTCCAAGTTCAAAAGATTCTGATATAGTGGATAGTAGCAAATAGTAAATAGATACAGAAAATATGAAACAGTTCTGCCAATTACAGGCACATACTTTTACCAGACAAAGTTTTGCTCAGAGTAATAGAGTCATTGGTTGTCGTAATTAGGTTGAAAGAATGAGAAATGAAGTGATGATCTCTTTAATTCCCACCTGACCAATGTTTGAGTTGGCTCTCAGTCTACTAATCTCTGTATATCTGTAAATAATAAAATTTCCATTCCCATTTAAGCTCCCTGTAGCTAAAATATTCACAGACGTTTCTTAGGTAAGCAAATAATTATTATTTTTGATTTTGAAATGGATAAGAATCTGTATACCTGTGGCATGTACCACCACTTGCGCTTCCAAGCAGCAACCATTGTAGCTTATATCATATTATTAACATTTATTTTATAGATAACTCGCATGAGAAATGCTGACTTGAAAAACTGAAACGCCTTTACTCTAAAAAGTTAAATATCACCCTGATGGATTGTGTAACGATGAGGAATGATTTCTACTTCTAGATAATTAAGTATCCAAATGACCGGTGATTAAATATGCTGTGTGAGTTTGTATTTCATACTCAGCAAACTTGATTTCAAGGGATTTTTTTTTGGTAATTTGGATAAACGCAACAGAATTAAAGCCGATAATTCTAAGCCATAGAAGAACAAAGTTGCTTAAGTATTAATAGTATGTAGCTTAATTAAGCTCCTCTATCAAGCAGACAATTCCATGCATACGTTCCAAACGATGTTTTTAATTTGATATCTATGGCTAGTATGAACTACCTGCAGGCCTCGGCAGATTGTCAAGGCGTGCATATTAAAAAGCATTAAAATAGTCAGGATGACTTCACTGGTCGGCGATTTCACAATGCGTTTCTGAATGTTATTTGACGATCTTTTAGTATATAAGACTGGAGAGAATGCGGTCTACTATCATTGAACTATTTGTATTAATTCCTACTTTGACTTAATTATTTAGATATTCAGAGACTGCTGCTTTACTCTAAGAAATAATAGAACTAATATGCCTTAGTGGCTCATTTGTTTATTTATTTTACGACTTGTTTGAGAAATCATTGAAACATTTAACCGCCTTCGCCTTAAATAATTAAATATTACAATGATGGATGAGGAATTATTCCTGCTTCTAAAAAATTGAGTACCTCAAATCCAGTACCTCAAATCCATTTCCCCAGTTATGAATAGATGTGTTCTTGCTTTAATGTTTATACTGAGCGAACTTCATGGGAAATAATGTTTGTTAATTCGCATTTCCAAGTAATTAATACAGGATTCGAAGCAAAGATTGAGATGCTGGGGATAAGTTCATGAGAATAAAAGCAAATGATTCTGAGTCATAGAAGGACAAAATAATATCTACAGCTAGGTACGTAAGTATTATTAGTATGAATCTTAACTTATACTCATCTATCTAGTAAACAATTCAGTACATACGTTTCAATAACACGAATTATTTGATGACCTTTTGAAATGGTAAGTTCATGGCCGCGAAATTTAAAAGACGTTTAAATAGTCAGGATAACGACACCGGACGCCGATTTACAATACATGCTTTCAAATAAGCGCTGGTGTCGTTCCATTGCAATTTTTTTTTAAAGTTTTTACTTACATCGTTCTTGCTCATCAGTTCAGATGTTTTAAATAACATTGCTATTGTGGTGTGTAAATCTAAAATACAGTAGTCAAAATAAAGATAGAAACATTTAATACAAAATCAGTGCGCTACAATTTCTTAATTATAATTGCAGGAAAAGTTCTATATCTAGCTGTTTTGGCAATTTTTATTTTTTGTTATCAAATTCTAATTGTCATATGTGGGACTACATTTGGATTCCATAGCTGCAGGATTGGACATGATATTTGCAGCGGATATTGGACATTGGGATACAACACCAGAGACTGTCGTTGTTTCAACTTAGCAACTCCAAAACCTCAATTTACCTATGAATTTATAATACCTATGAATATATAATACCTATGAAATATATATAATAAATAAATTGCATTTGGATTTTGGAAAAGGAAAACTTCATTTTCCTTGAAAAATTAAATTTTTGAGCTGCAAACCAAAACCACCGAAGACTATGATGACAAATGGCCAAATGAGTTATATGTGACATGCTTAATAATAGTATAAAATGACAAAAACATTTTTCAAATAATCACTCATTATAATTATCGCAATTGTAATTGTATCAAATCATTTAACGACATATTGTACCAAGACTCAATACGTTAGACCATCGTACTTCAATATGTATTCAATATCTAATATTGAACATTATTAATATACACATTTGAACCCATAATTAAAATTAACAGTTCTATTGGTATTAGTGGATTTAATTTCGATTCAGATAAATATTGAGTAAATAGACGATTAAAGGAAATTTATTGCACTTAATTCATATTTAATTTAGATTCAGATAAATAAGAGATAAAAAGACAATTAAAAGAAATTGATTGCTCTTAATTCATATTCATTCATTATTAACTTCGATAATTTCGAAACTTGTCCAATCATTTTGCAGTAAACATTTTCTTAAATTTACCAAAAACAATTTTGGAGTCAGAAAGGGAACTAAAGATTTGTAGTGCTGGATGATATTTCGCAAAATATATTCTGTCGTAGGTCGATTCAATTCGGCAATAAAAAGTTTGGATTTTGCGATGAGAACTTTTGACGAAATGTTTCCCATCTCATCGATGTATTCATACTGCTCCAAAATATTCAAAATTATATTTGCAATGGCTTTATTCCGTTCTTCGTTTGAATTGCGAAAAACCTTTTGGGATGCGGAAAAGGACTCAGTGTCAGTTGTTTTGGATGTCTCAATTAATTGTAGCAAATCAGTTTCCAAAATCTGAGTCTTTCGCAGTGATTCTTTATGAAGGATATCTCCATTTTCTGTTTTAATAGATAAAACAATTTTAGCTTTTTCAAGGTTTTGAATGAATTCATTAAGTGTGTTGTAGACATTCTGCAATGCTTTTTTCTTAAATAGTAAAACAAAGACGTTATTTTCATCTTGCCCTCTTTTCCTTATAATTTCTTTTTTCATTTTTAGAGAAGCGTTTAAAATTTGCAGATTAGTTTTTGTCAAATCCGCACACTCGATGCTGTTTATTGTGAAGTAAAGAGTTATTTTTTTGTCTTCGCTAATTTCTAGAATATCAAAAAGTTTATCTGAGTTTTCCCCTGGAAGTAAAGATTCCCAAAGAAAGAAACATTTGTTGTTTTCGGCAATGGCTTCGGCATTATTGTTACTTGTGTATTTTGACAACATTTCCCGCACACTAGGATCAGGTGTCACCAAGCAGTCTTTAAGAAGTGCCAGCCATTGTTTATGGACGATGAGCAGATATTCATTACGAAGTACACACCACGTGGACTTGATCTTCCAATTGGATCTTCCTTCTCTATCCATTAAGCATCCTTCTATGTAATTCATTAACTTCTCCTTTGGCGTTTCCGTATTTGTAGTGTGCTTGGTATATGACATTTTCACTTCATTTATAGCTGTCAAGAAAGCATCTGGCTTGTGTTGGCTGGGCATGTTGCTTTCCTTCAGCAATTCTGATTCGACGCTTTCATTTTCACGTAAAGTCTTAATGACATCTTGTAGTGTTGGACAATAGCCATAAGTTTCAATTTTTATATTTTTGTGAAATAGATGATACTCTGTAGCAAACATAAAATCATCGATGTGTTTATGGCAAAAATCATATTGAGCAAGGAAAGTTTCTTCTCTATTAATTGCTTTTCTTATTTCATTAGCAAGGACTATATCTAAATGTTTCTTTTTATCAGTAGTAGTAAGAGTTAGATATCTCTGATGTACTTCAGTGTCTTTCTCGATTTCCTTATTTTCCTCATTGGCTGTACACTTGTGGGTAACCTGTCCATTACTAATTTTCGACAGATGATCCAGAATTGATATAAAATCTGATGTTTTAAGACGTCTCAAAAATCGTATTGAGCTTAAGCTGACTTGTAACTTAACAGACGAATTTTGCTTGTTCTTTCGAAAGCAGGACAGTTTACAAATGCTGGCATTTTCACGCAGTTCTGCTGTGAAGGAGGTGCAAATTTCTAACTGCTGAAGCGGATTAAATTCGACGGAGTTTTTCATAGATTTTTTGTTCTGTCGTTCGTTTCCAATTAGAACTTTATTCGTTGTTTCAATTTGTCCTTTTTCACTTAAAATTCGAGCAGCAATCTTCATTGGAAAATCCATATCAGCATGTTTATGAACCACGTTATATGCTTGACCTGGAAATAATACGCATGGAATTTAAAAGCAATAATATTCAAGATTGGTAAACGCTATGGAAGCTAAAAAATTACTTTCAAGTTTCAACTCTGTACACAGAATCACGGGGGATGATAATAAAGGAATTGTAGTTTTCTAAGAAACTGTGAGAAACATTTGTTTCAAGTAATTATATTGCTATTATTATACATACTCTATCGGATACTATTTACCATTTGAAAATTTGCGTCCCTACTACAAATAACGTTTGATAACACAGAGATTCGTAATAATGAATTATTAAATATTTTAGTGGATTGCTTTAATAAAGATATCCATCTGATCGGGATATCCACCTTCAGTATATTCCCATCCCGAATTCTATTTTGTTAGACATTTTGAAAAAGTAGAAAACACAATTAAGAGATTTCTGGTAAAAGAAAAAATAACTAGAAAAATAATTCATTACTTTGCTGAGACACTCATGCGTGATAATTTGTGTCATTCTTCTTAAGCAATAATTTGTTTTAAGTAGATTTGAAAATCATACAAGTGGTACGAAATAAATATATCTTTGTTGTTATAAAGGCTTCTAGCTCCTCAATTTTTAAACGCAACTGGAAAATAAAAAATTTCTTTGCACTTTAGTATTTGCTAAACAGAAAGTAATCATTTTATTTAGTGCGAATCATTCACATCTTCATTTACAGTATTATAATAAGAGGGATTAAACTAAAGGTATTCTAATATCAGTTATTCCCACCGCTTCAATGTATTTTGCTCAAATAGGTTAACTACAAATTCCTAAAAATTAACAGAATACTTTAAGTTGACAAAACTAAGCCGTAAATTGCAAATAACTGTAATATTCACCTGTAGTCAGAGCGTAGAGTTCATTCTTCCTGTAATGAAAAATTATGCAATGGACAGCCTTGGATTCACACTTAATTCCGTAATTACTTAAGATTTTCAATGTCTTCGGTACTTCTTGGACATAGATTTTTATCTGAAAGTCTTCGCCCTCAAAATAACCCTTATCACATGTGTTTACTACTGGCATTTCGTCAACGTCTTGTTCTTCGTATTTTTTCTTTTCAAGTTTTCTTTTTTTATCACCAGATTTATTTTCACCTTTTGATGGAGAATTATAGTCGTCTATTATTTTATTTTTGATGACTGTTTCTAGTTCGTTTTTCGTTAAATCTGTGCCACCGGGTTTGAATTTTTTTAGAGATATTTTGTGGATGCTAACTTCTTGCACATCTTCTTCGTTGAAATAATCATCATCGGTAGCAGATTTCCTCTCTTTTGTTTCACTGTTATTTTTAGCGGCCAGTTGTTTGTTGATTTGATTCGTGTCAGGATCTGGGGGTCTGAAAATTGCAAATATATCATCAAATTTTTCTTTGTTTTAAGTACATCACATAACTCATTCACTCTATCAGTTTCACTACAAAGTTGCAAAATAATTTTAAATAAATCTAATGAATTTATTCATACTCAAAACTGTCATCCGTATACGGTTGAGGAATATCATCCGAAGATTGGCTGTGATTTGTGTCTGCATTCCAAAAATATATAAAAAAAAATTATAGCTACCTATTTCGTTTTTGGTACAATTGCAAACTTTGAAATTATTAAGCAATTAGACAAATATTTAATTTCTAAAATGAGTTTACAAATTCGTACCTGTTTCATTTAAATCATTTGGAAGATCCATTTAAGTTGCTTGATCAGCGTCTGACGATATAACCATGTAATCACTGTACAAAAATTTGAAAAAAAGAGTACGCCGGCTGCCTATGTCGTCGAATGAATATAATTTCAAGTAATGTTCATCGAAAAACTGGTGAATATGGTCAAATAATTTTGATCATTTAATGTCTAACACAATAAGTAAATTACCATAGTAAACTAAAAGAAATCGACGTTTGATACGAGTTTTATATTATTGGAAGTTGTAGAACTACAGTATTTGTATTCGTTAAATAAGTAAGTTTTTTGCCTCTTAACACATTTAAGTTTATATTTGAAAAACACGAGGAAAGTTTCGTCATCTTCATTTACAATTACACCCTCTCTGTTTATAACTTTCCGATTAGCCTCCCCAATTTTACTGCAACAGTGCAAGAACGACAACCAACCAAGAAGACCAAAGAATAAGGAAGCTTCGGTCCTGGACTTTTCTAGTTAATGAATTTACACGGGGCATCCTAAACGTCACTCCCCACCCCAGCAGCCCCACCAGCTTTGTCTCCTTCCTGTTTCAATTTGAAATTATTTTTCTGTACATCACCCTTGCATTAATTTTGCCGCAATAGAATCTAGACGTTAAACTATTGGGCTAATCACGACAGACTCTCACTGGCTCTCCCAAACTCTTAACCATAAAATGAATACAAGTGCCTCTTCTTCGCCTTGCCAGCGAAGCGCAGCGTTTAGTTATTCTATGGAGAGGACTATACTGCTGACCATAGAATAGCAATCTCCCCATAGAAATGGAAAAGCAGGTACGCACGGCTTGATATAAGCTACAGATTAACCAGGGAATTCAAATGTCAGACCAGTGTACTCCCTCCCACCGGGTGGGTGGGAGAAACGCACTGTTAGAAACGGGAGGTGGGTGGGTGCTAAGGATGGTGGGAGTGGGAGAAACGGGAGAAA
>JAAAYG020010137.1:4792-24169 GCA_009936455.2 Tomocerus minor | reverse complement strand
AACATTCCGTTGACTCCTTTTTGAGTTAGCTCCGTCCGTTTGAAGCAGGAATTTACACTACTGCCGCACACCCTTAAGTGGCCTATATAATAGTTTCCTAAGTATTTTGCACTTGTACATTGCAATTTAGAAGATTCTTGTAGAAAATGCAAAGTCACTCAAAAGGCTCTGATGTTGGTTAGGAGGATAATATGCATATGAATAGAGAGGGAAGAAGTGAAGATGCGGAGAAAGAGGTCGTGCAATTTCTCATTTTGAGATATGAGTGCATATCTGTGCATATATAGAGTGATATATATATATATATAGTGAGTGTACTATATATAGAGAGTGATGCACAGGAAGGGAAAGCTTTGCATGACTCCGAATGAATATCCATGGTAAATGGTAGGAGAAAGGTATGTTAGTGTGTAGGAGGGAGTCGGAGGCGGAAATTTCCTCGGCTCAGCAGGCGAGGGGAATTAGAGTAAGAGATGCTGATGTGGCTAGTAGTGGATGTAGTTTGGAAGGAGAAAAAAAGTGGAGAGAAGGAAAACAGTTGATGAAGATCAATCGATTTCACTTCGGAGGAGACTTCTTGCCTTTCACTCGACAAAGATATTCATAAGTGGAGTTGAGAGTGGAGTGAAGAGTGCGGTGTGGCAGTGGCATGGCAAAGACAGTCGGAGCAGAGCGAGTGAGAGAGAGAGGGAAGGGAAAGTGAGCTGGAGAAAGGAGAAAGTGGAGTCAAGAGTCTGGAATTATGATGAGAAGTGATCTGAAGACACGAAACATCTTTAGCACACTCATCCTATAAATTCTCTGAGTAGCAACTTGTAATTTCCTCCGCTTATCCCCGCGCTTCTGCAATTTCATGTCACTCTGCACATTATCAACTGCCTCTCTCTCTCTCTCTCTCTCTCTCTCTCTCGCGATAGCCTTCTGTAAATCGCAGAGACGACATCCTCTCCGCTTAACTTCCTCGCTCTGCCGTCCATGTCTCATTTTCCAACTTTGATTTCAATCTTATATCTTTATTAAAGCCATTCTTCATAAACTGAATCTTCTCTTCTGCCATTTCCAAATCTCTAACAGAAAATCACTCGATTGAACTTAATGCTATTTAGAGCAACATCCACAAATTCAACATACAAAATATTAATGGCGTTTTAGATTAGGACTTAAAAGGAGCATATATGAAATATTCACCAGCATTTCTCCAATTCTCAAACTTTTAACCATTAGGCTCCTAATTTTTACGTGATGAGAGTATCAAAACTTTCACAGGTCATATAAGGATTTATTTTGAGGGAAAGAGAAACTCTAATGTTTGGTTACTCTATTAGCACATTCCGTATGGGGGTAGTTATAGTATAGTTATTGCTAGTATCTGCATAATTTCCCCGCACTTGGCATCTGTTTTCATTTTAGTCTGAACATATTTAGTCCTTATATGAACCATTTCCTTGTAGATAGTCTACTTACGTACAAATTACTTATTTCTGCTTTATATATGTAAATTACTATTCCTAGACTTCCAATTTTCCAATGCTATCTGATTTGTAGCTTTAGCATTCCATTGTCTCTTTTGGCACAGTTGGGAAAGCACTAATAATAGTGTGTACCTACAACTACTAACAGACGTTACGACAATGTGCTCCATTTCAAATGAAATCGAGGATGAGGGAGTGTTTTGCTCAAGTGATTTGATAAATGCGAATGAAGGCTCTTTTACAATGACATGCACTGTAGCTAATGAAACCTTGCACTTCATATTGTTATATACAGTATAAACCTATAGATTGCTGCTCTAGTAGTCTTTATTATTATATATAGTCGCAGTCTCATGTCATATCATGTCTTCCAACGATTACACACATTTTTCTTTTGGTTATTAGAAATGTCACAAACTTGGACTCCTGGCAATTTACGCTACTCGAAGAAACACAAATGATTCGATCAATTTGTTATTATACAACTCCAGACATTACGCTTAGGTAGTTTACTTTCCGCCACTTTATTATTTTTCTTCCATTCTTGATCATTAGCAGGGATAGGATAGTTAGGTTCCAAAAACTTCAAAAAAGGTAGGTAAAAAGGGGCTTAAAATACCCAAAAATGGTTGAAAAAAGGTTGAATAGAATTGATTCATACATGAGAAACAAAAGATATTTTAAAGTTTACAGATTACAAAAGTACTTTTATTAGGTTAATTAACCAATTACAAAGGGAATTTAGCAGATTAGATAATTATTGCAATGTAAATTGAGATGCAGTAATGCAGTCAAATAATTCATTCAATTTTAGTTTTTTACATGAAATGCTAGAATTTTTTGAATTGCCGAAATATGTTTCAAAAAGGTCCAAAATGTCAAAATAAGTTCTTAAAAGGTCCTAAAATGTCAAAATAGGTTCTAAAAAGGTCCTAAAATTCCAAAATAGGTTAATAATAGGTTGTTAACTTTTTTAGGTGCTATGGGTCTAAAATAGGGAAAAAAGGTGAAAACAAATGCGCATTTTTTGCATGAAAATACTGTAAAACTTTGGCCCCAGAATTTTCATTTGCGTACCTTAGCCCATTAAAAAACCTTTTTGACCTAACTATCCTAGCTCTGATCATTAGCAACTGTGCAGATAGTTTCAAATGTAGCCACGTAAATAAGTTTAAATATGTATATAAAAACACGTTTAATTGTAATTATCTATTCACATGTCCATTAGTAATATCTGAAGGTATTCTTTGAATGTTGTCTATGAAATTGACACACAGGGGACGGTGGGATGGTTTGTCCCTGTCTACTTTTGTTAGGTTATAAATTTCAAAAATTCTGAGACGTTATCGCTATCGTATTCTTTCAGGCGGTCGGGTTGCGTGAATACGACATTCGCTTGACTTCTTTCCTTCATGTTGACAACATGGCATTAACGTGTCAGATTTCGTTTACACCTTTCCGTCCGTATTTTTTTCATTTCATTTCACAGTATGTATCCGGATCTGAGAGTGTCAAAACCAAAAGTAGCGATTGGCCACTCAGCATCACTCTTCTAGGCATGATGTATCGGCTCTATGTCCATTTTTTTCCCAATTCACATTCTAGTGAGTATTTTTATCTTAGTTTTATTCTTCAACAAAATTTTTGCATGTTTATTAAATAATTTTCTAACTAATTAATTAGATATAATTGATATAAAAAGAATAATTTCCAAAAATTTGGGATTTTTGCATACAGAAGATCTGATTGCATTTTCAAATTACAGAGCATCATCGTTATAATGTAATCTGATGTGAATGGCATAAAAGGAATTTTGGTCTTGTTAAGTGATGAATATAGGAGGGTGGTGTTGACATGTGGGATTGTGGGAGACATTTATCCGTGGCCTGCATTTTTACTACGATAAGAGAATTAGTGTTTAGAGTAGAGCATGTAAAAAATGTGGTTGCTTTACTTCTATCAATCTATTTGGCAAAATTTACATTAAGTCAGGCTACTTAAGTGCTTTGTATGTATGTAGCGTTTGGATGGGTAGAGAATGTTGTTTTACGTCTGTCTGAAATAGTGTAAATTCGGTGCAAAATGTAAAAGTGGGGTTTTCGTCTATTTTGTTCCTAGTAATAATGATAATGTAAGCACTAAAAGCGTCTACATGAAGATAGCATTAGAAGAGTGCTATTTTGTAGTAGCAGGGAGCAGAATACACGAAATTTGAGAGAAAAGGCAAAGTCTCATTGGCTCGGAAAGAGTAGAAAGAAATGTGTAGAAGAGTCTGAGTAGTAGTAGTAGAACATGGTAGGTAGACAGAGTGTTGTTAGTATTATTATTATTACTATTATTATGTGGAGAGAGGAAGAGGAGAGTAAAGCTGAGAGAGATAGAAGAAGGAGGATATTAGCTTGGCAGACGACGGAGAAAGAAAAAGGAAAAAGTGTGCGGAGTTTGGTGGTGGGCTGGTTGAGAGCTTCAGTTGATAAAGTCGAGAGATGTGATTGGAATAAATGATTGGGAGAAAGCAGACGGATTCTGTCTCTTCAAATGCGCCTCCTGCTCATATTATTTTAGACTTTCTTCTCTGTATCTACTTAGTTGTAATAGGACATCCCATCCCGCCGCCGCCGCCGCCGAACACTATTTCCTATATAGACTACAATACAGTGTTAGTGTTAGAGTTAGAGTAGTACAGAGTTAGAGAAAGAAAGAAAGAAAGTGGAGAAAGTTGGTGCAGTGGAGTAGTAGTAGTAGTAAGCTAAGGAGTTAAATGGGATAGTGTTCTTTAGTGTGGCGTGGCAGAGCGTTGGATGAGCTTGACTTTCTCTGGGAGAAAGTGTTGGCGGAGTATTAGTGTTGGCCGAGTATGGGGTGGGCGCCTTTATATGTAGATAGTACATGCTTGGCTGCGGTGTGATGTCAAGAAAAGACAAACGAATCTAGTTCAATCTGTCTAACTTGACTTTTCTGTGCTTGCCTTGGCCTGGCGTGGCTTGGCTTCCTTTCCAATGCCTTGGCTTGACCTAGATTACATTACATCTCATCCCTAACTAAACTCCATCCATCGGTTGTATGTGCATGGACCGATATTGCTTTTCCCCCCTCTCTCTCTCTCTCTCTCTCTCTCTCTCTCTCGGCTTAGAAGATTTTGCTTTGGCTTCCCTCCCTTATTGGCTCCCATCTCCGATGGGCTCAGATGTGACTAGGCGATGAGCATCCGCCAGAATGTGAATTCTGAGATGGATGCAGATTATACGAGACAAGATAAAACAAAATAACATAAAATAACAGACATTTGAACAGAGAGAGAGAGAGAGAGAATCAGATTACATTCATATTACTCTGCACGAGTGCACGATGCGATCATAATATCATATCACACTCCTCTCTAATGTAATAACCGATGAAATTGCTACTACACATACCTACTGACTTCAATGGCACTGCCATAACATTTCATGCCTCATCCAATCCACAGTCAACTCAACCTATGCGCTTTAAACATGCAATCACATTACATCAATACTCATCTCCCAGACATACAACAACACAACAGATTCCTTTTCCAACATTTTCACTGCATTATCCCATTCCTTATTATTCCTCCTCACCATCATCTATATAGCTACCCTACTTTCTCCTATGATAATATACTCTAATCCTTATAACTTTCTCTCTCTCTCTTCTCATCTAGTCTCCAGCAGCATCGGATAAAAAATTCATTTTCATCTTTAATAGAGAAACGAGCAAGTCGTAAAATGAAACTATATAGCAACATTTTTACTACTCGAAATATTTTATTTCTAATTTGATAGTGTTTTACGTTAAAATTCTTTGTAACCGGCAAATCACGTCCTCATTTTTCCTTTGCTGGAAATGGAGAAGAATGGAAAAAAAATGTTCCGAATGGATTTCACCAGGTTTTATTTAATCAAAATTGGCAATATTTTGGCTTGAGTGAAATGCACACAGGAAATAGAGTGGTGATTAGCTCCTATTTTCTTTTGCGGAAGGTTAGGAAAGATTTATTAACCCGAGTTATCTTCCTGGAGCAACACATTTATTCCAATTTTCTATACTATTCCTTATTTATATAGAAGACAATGCACAAGATATATTATTACTGAAGCTTTTTAACTGCATAGATAAGCCTGCAGAAGACAGACAGACAGAAGCGAGAAATGCATAAAATATTTCCCAAAGGAATTTCTCGTGTCTGTCATGTCAAATTAGGGATTAACGTTTACTTTCCTCTTTGCACTTTCACTGCACAAAGACAAAATTCCCACAGTTAACTTCCAACGGACACTTTTATGACTTTTCCTTCTCTGACTTTATGACATTCAATGCCAGAATAGAATCCCATTTTTAATTCCAGGATATGTAATGCACGCTTTTATCCCCACGGCTTCTTCCCTCCATCTTTTCTTTCAATCTGACAATAACCGAAATTATTGTGCATGTACTAACCAAAGTGCCAATTTTTATTTTATCGACTTTCTTTCCTCGATAGTCAAAGCGTAAAAACCTTTCTATGAATTCAAAAGTTCGTTTACGTTCACTCTCCAGTCTGTCATATTATTTCTATCATATATTTATCTGATGGAATAGAAAGAAACAGAGAATGCTAAGTTATAACGGCTGAATTGCGCATCCTAGTCAAGACTGACTCTCAAAACTAAAATCTATATTGTGCTATTGTGATTGCGAAATGTGATGCTATTGCGAAATGATTTTCATTTCTCAACTTCATTGTATATGAGTTATTAGCTCCCAGCTATTCTGAGTTTGATTTTTATATGCAAAGCCAGTCAATCGGTTTCTCGCCATACTCCCAGGTGCCAGAAATAGTTTAAGTCGAAGTTGCATCCGTACATTTTTGCATATGTTTTATAATGCCGTTTTGCTGTACAATTTTATTAATTTTAATGCATTGCAGTTAGTAAAAAGCATTAAATATTCCCTTTTAAAACGTACTTATCCGCTCTTTGACAACTGTTTATAGTAAATCTAATGAGTGTCTGAAGCGGAGTTACTATATTATAATGTTGTTCACGAAAAATAACAATATTCAATCGTTTCTTGCGTATTATTATGATAATTTAAGAGCAGGGCGCAGAGCTATAATCAAATATAAAATTAAGTCAAACTCAAATGTCAAATATCAGCCTCATATCTATGAGGAAATCCATTTCATAATTTTACAGGTTGTTAAATTAGTGGCAGAGGCTTCAGCAGAGCTTCAGCATTAAGTCTGCATTGAAACAGGAACAAAAGTATAGGGAATAAATTAATAATGCAGAGAGGGTATGGTATACCTAACCTAAATATGGTATATCACTTATCGGTATCTGTATTTGTATGTAGTGACCCGATTTTTATGTCTATGTAAGTTAGCATTTAATGGACAAGTAGAATTTCTATTGATTTTAATTTACTTGTCTAGAATGATAGAATTGGGAACTTTTGATGCATTAAAGTTGGTATTTCTATCCACACAAAAGTTCATTCTATGAATATTAGCTAATTAGTGGGGCACAGGAGTGTGTGTTTAGGCAAACCATAAATTAATTTTCTGGTAAGTAGTCTGTGATTGAAAAGGAATTAGGAAAATGTGCTCTTAGGGCAACTATTTATGTATTCCATGAAGAAATAATCTGTGAAAGTAAAGTGGAAGCACTATATAACTATATACAGTCGACAGACAAATGTACCTTGATTGGACCACATTGTTGTGTAGTCTGAGAATATCCTTCGACTATCTCCTCCCGTCTGCATCATTATGTTATTAAAGTCTCAGTTTCAATACAGCATTATATAGCTATCCGCATCAAGTTGCTCTATTATTAGAAAGCAGACGTTGCGTTATTGCTAGACATTGAGCACAGACACGACATTGTTCGTACTATGTCTGAATCTTTTTTTCTCTACACGCTCTACACTACACGGTGAGTATAATCATGTAATTGGAGGCCCAATCTGATTCGCTAGTGATTGGAAGTTCCTGCTAGGAAGAGAAAAGTAAAAAGGATGGCAATTCTTGGAATAATTCTTCATGATTACAGTGGAATGGGATATATGTTAGTGTTTCTTCTCGCACCCTACGTTATAAATATCAAATAAGCCAAAAAATATTAAGCATTTATATCTCTACATGTCTACTTAAATGTAGACAGAGAGGATTTACTCGCTATGCATGTATAGATACTTAACATTTGGCGAGACAAAAAAATGCACTGAAAGGATGTCGAAAGTATGTTTGGGTGAATGCAGCTGAGGAAAAATAAATTCTAGGCTCCGAATGATTTCTCCTCATAATCCATAAGAAAAATACTCATTTTAGGCAATTTAGTAATATTATATAAATAATGACAAAATTGTGTAGGGACTTGTCAGTTTTTGATAGAAGTTTTTTGATAGAAGAAAACGAAGATGTGTACGTTGTTATGTAATATTATCACAGTGTAGGTACTTGAGTATCGAGTGAAAACTGTGTCTTGTGTTCCGTAGCTATTCTGTAGTAGGTATATATACTTATATAGATACGTCATATCTATATATAGACAGACAGACGTTATAACACCATCCCTTTCAAAAAAATGTCGGAATAAAGGTTTTCTAACATGAAAAGAATTCCTGGTAAGCGTCGCAATTTGTTCTTTAGCTGATGCAACGTGTACGTAATGGTTAGTGGAGAGCAGTTTCGGAAAAAGAGAGACAAGATAAAGCTAAGTATATATAGCTATGTAATTTATTTATAGATTAATGTCATGTCCGGCAGTTTTCACTTGTGAAGTGAATCGAATTGGATTAGTGGAGAAGAGTAAAAAATGTTTCTTTGGAAAAGAATTACGAGGATTGTAAGGGGACGAATGGAGAATAAGAGAGGAAATTCAGAAGGCGTCTAGTCTGCTATTAGATATATATTCATCCAAGACTGCGCCATTTAATTTTTACAGAGTTTAAAGAAGAAGAATGTTCGACTTAAAGATGTCGGCATGACATGGAGAGACGGATATTATAAGAACTGGTCACTCATACTTGCTTTTCTTAGAATGGCCAGCAGGAGCTTATGCTCTATTTAATTCTGGATAGCAGATACCTCCACATAGAGAAATGGAGACGGATGGACATCACATAATAAAAGTCGTATGTGTGTATAGTTCTATTTCTTAAGAAAATTTCCAGGGAACAAAAAAACCAATTGCTTTTTTAAAAGCTAAATTTCGAAGCTTTTAAAATGTATAGCTTCTTGCTAACTCCCTATAATGACAGGTGAAAGTATAACGGAGAAACTATATAGGTGTAATATGGGAATATAATAATTTCTAAGTTTTTATTTTATTTATGAATTGTGTCATGAATGAGTATAAAAAGTGGCTTTTGAAAAGAAATCATATTTTTTACAAGAAAATAAACGGGTAAAAATGGTAAAACGTAAAAAGTTATTTTTTTGTTCCCTGGGTTGTAGGGGAAAATAGGGAATGGATGGGCGCGTGTGTTGTGTGTAAGTAATGGAGTGAATTTCTTGTGTGATGAGTTGGAGTAGGAAGAGGAGGACGGAGGAGGCGAGGATAGAGAAAGTGGAGTGCTGGAATGGAATGGGCTAAACTGAGCGAGTGAGTGAGCTGGGAAAAGCTTACCTTAATGGGAAAGTATCAGGAGAGAAAGTATTGATGAGCTCCCTCCACTTTCACTTTAAGCCTTATACATCGCAGTCGGATATGTCCATGCGCTATAAATAGCGACTTTTACGACACTCGGCTTTCTCTCCTCTCCTGCACACACATAATATTTAGTAGGGGAAAGAAAGAAGTGGATCCAGTGTGTGTGTCTATAACGATAGCGACTGACTCTCTGCTGTCTCTACTCCTCCACTCAACTCAACTCCATACGACGTATCTATTTAGTTGCTATTATAATGGGGGATAGGAGAATGGCTATTGGAAATGGAGGCAGCAGTCGGCTCTAAATGCTAATGGTGGCTTGAGAAAGGATGAGAGGAGTCGTAAAATGAAAATAGAGGCAGAGGGAACTAATATGAAGACTAAAGCGACTCTCTATTATCGCATTGCAGTAATACAATAACAGATGCAAGGCAGGGCATTAGCGTGAACTATGAACTCCTAGCTATAATAATAGCATCCACCTATATAGACAGCCACTGCACTCTTCCCACATTCAACAAGAATTCTTGGAACCTTTCAAATACTTTTCATTTCCACCCACCACTGCTCTGCACAAATGATATCTACTGCTCCCTATTGCGTTATTAGGAGAGAGACTGCTAGCTCTTTCACACTTCAACACAATTTAGTTTACACTATAACTCCCGTCTGTTTAGACTACTTCCCGCTCTATTTATCAATCTCCTAATCTTAGCTGTTTTGTGATACTCTAAAAATGTTTACCTCACACAACCCATTCACCCAAAAGCTCTTTTAAACTTCTGTGTCCTGATTTAGGAAAAGGAAAAGCAACTCTCTCTCTCTCTCTCTTGGAAATATTACTCTTATTACAGCATAAAGAGAAATGTTTTCCTTATGGCTACTTTCTGTTTGTGTAGACTGAGAATATTCATCCATCGCATCGTTGCTTTTCTAGATGAGCTTATAGCACCTTTACATGTAGTGTATAAATATTTTCTTAAACGCCAAAGCTTCTCTGTGTTATTGGTATTTTATGTGAAATGTAAACTTTCATTTCGCAGAATAATAATACTCCATGTATATGCACCTGAGTGTGAATTTTATTTACACAATTCCATCCTTTGATGTCATGACGTATAAAACACATACAGTTAACGAGATAACACTTCTAAGCAGGGCTAGGATAGTTAGGTTCCAAAAATTTCAAAAAAAAAATGCTTAAAATACACAAAAAAGGTTGAAAAAAGGTTTAATAGATTGTCAGTGTTTTGATTAATACATGAGAAACAAAAAATATTTTAAAGTTTACAGATTACAAAAGTACCTTTATTAGGTTAATTAATCACAAAGGATATTTTGCAGGTAAAATAATTATTGCGATGCGAATTGAGATGCATTAATGTAGTCAAATAATTCATTCAATTTTAGATTTTTATATGAAATACTAGAATTTTTTTAATTGCCGAAATAGGTCCCAAAAAGGATTTAAAATTCCAAAATAGGTTAAAAATATGCTGTTAACTTTTTTGGCAGCTATAGGTCTAAAATAAGTAAAAAATGAGAAAACAAGTGCGTGTTATTTGCATGAAAATACTGTGAAACGTTGGCCCCAAAACTCTCATTTTCCCATTAAAAAACCTTTTTTGCCTAACTATCCTAGTTCTGCTTCTTAGGCAAATAGCATTTACCTTACGGAACAAAGTTGTTTTAGTATTGAATTTTTATAAAGATTTAAGTAAAGTGTCGGCGTTAATGTAGTCGTTTTCACCAATCACAACAATTCACCGCACGAAACCAAATAAAATGTTATCTTGTCTAAGTTATGTTTTGTATGTTAGGATTTAGGATGTCTAGTGAAAAGATGAAAAAATATTGTGCAATAATACGTAGGTATCTATTCTACATTGTCTGCTTATATTGGTCCGACCTCTATGTCTGCTATTGAGGTTAAAAAATGTGAAGACACAACGGGATTGGATGGAATAAAATGAAATAGAAAGGTATCTGCATCGCAATTTAGTGCAAAGAATTCACAAAACGACAAATGAAACAAATGCTGGAAGAAACTATTTTTCTTTTTACTATCATTTCTTCAATGCTATCACTTACGAAGAAGGTTTTGGCACAATTTGTCGAATTGTCAATTACATATCTCCATGTTTAGAGGTAGATTTTGGCAAAGATGTCGTCGCTCGTGCTCTGATCTAATGTTTTTTGCACGACTATTTATGTTTCCGTATTTCATGGGATAAAATTCATGCATTTTGATTTTCTAAACACGGAAATGTGAGTCGATGTGGCTAGGATTAGGGATTTAGATAGCACTTCCATTCTAGTTGCACTATAGTTCCTCGCTTCTGCTCCACTTTGCCGATTCAGCATATCATTGCAGTTGATTCCGTCTGTATTGGATGTGCTATGTGGTTTTGTGGTGTGCCTGTATATACCTGATGTGGGTGAGACGACCTATCTCTGCTCGGAATTCGTATTCATCCAACATTTGATCGAATAGCATTTTATGAGAACAACTGCAACTGCCTTCTCGACATTTTAGCCATCCAGATGCTTCATCCTACCTTCACACGACACTCTGTCATACTACATAACTGATAGTTAGGCATTATGCTATGTTCGCAGAAAGAAAAGAAATTTCTCTGCAGTTATTTTCCTCATCCCAAACTTTATAGCTGAAGCATCAAAAGATATTTATCAATGTGGATAGGATTAGTATGCAATTGTACAATAGCCCAGTATAGACCCAGATAGCGAACTCTTTTTAGAGATGCCCGAAGGAATAAAGTTTAAAAAATATAATTCCAAATATTACAATTGAGTTGCATAAAGTAAATTCAATATTCTTTACCCATATGCACACAAATGTGTCATAATGTCATAAATCTCATAAATAAAAAGATTGAGCAATTTTTAAGCCATGTATGTTATTGTTCAAGCAATAACGGGGTGGATGCTATCTTCAATGGATTCAGTATCTCGCTCAAGTATTTCTTCATTTGTTTGTGTAAAACAAATGAAGTTGAGGTTGTTTGATATTTTCACATATTATAGACGATAAAAACTACTTAAAATACAGTTTGACGTATAACTAATTACAGAACAAATTGTTTTATGGTGTTGATTGACAAACAGATTATATAGAGATAATGCCATTGTATTCAATTCATAGGATACAGATAGACATAGACAAGATATTTGTAAGAGAGTCAAAGAACTATTCATTTGGGAGACAAACTTAGGAATTCAGTGAAAGTTTAGTGTTGGTGGCGGGTTGTTATAATTTGAGTTAGTTCAGTTGTAGGCGAAATGACGTGATATTATGAAGAGCTGGCTCTATACAATTTTCCTGACTATAAATGTATAAATAGTTGAGTTAAGGACGGGCTATAAAGAACCTAATACATTGGTTTTCCTACTTGAACTTCTCATAAAACTCGAACAGTTTTGAGCCAATCAGATCATATGCGCATGAAAAAGGAAGATTAAGAATCCACTCAGGCCAGAAGGCTGCCTTTTGTAAAAATTTTGATCAAAAAATAGTCGAAAAACATTTTTCAAAAAAAAATAGAAATTTTAGACGCTAACACTTTGACAGCTAATTGTTCAATAATAGCACCCAATTTTACACAAATCAGAACCGTCTGGCCTAGATGAACCTGTTAAAAATCTCTGGCCAAAAGGTCAATCAGTCCGTTTTCCAATTTCGATTGAAAAACTGCCGAAATATTTGAGTACACATAGCACGAGTACACATAGCAAGTACACATAGCACAACGAAAGAACGACACGCAATGAAGTCATGTGTGTTTAATGGGCTTGGCGGAACTGACACAGAACAAAAATCTGTGTTTGTTTACCACATTTACTTTCGTTACTATTCCTGTAGAACTGTAATAGTTCGTTTGTAGTAATGATAAATTCCACTAGTTAGTAGAGCCCGTCCTTAACGAGAAGAGAAAGCCTGGCAGAGGAGGCGAAACTGGAGCATTTGTATCGAAATTTTGTTTTCATGCACGAACTAGAAATAAATAATGCTGATTCATTGGATGCTGAAATGAATTGGTCTTTTATAGCCGTAGTTTGTGGGCATGGAGGCCAGAGCTGGAGCAAGACCAGACTGCATCTGCAAGCCATTCTAGATAACATTTTTCGTAAATAATATCTACAGTTAGTGTCGCCGTTATAATAGTACAGGGGGGCCCTTGGCTGTACGTCCAAATTAAAGTACAGCAAACATTAAAGAAAAACAAAGATGTCCGGCTTGAAAACGTTTTAGATGTCAGAAACGTGTCCTAAATATTTTTTTTCTTTTTGTTGTGTCGTAGATTTTTAAGTTTTCTCAAAATGTCAGAATCTGAAGTGGAAATCTTTTTATTTGAATTACACACCATGTCAATGCAATTCTTATGATTTTTTTTAAATTCTTGTGTATATTAATTGTTTGTAAACCACACCTGCATTAAAATGAATTTTTGTATTCTAGAAAATTCTGGTGTTGGAAATTCTGAATGTATATTTGTTAAGACATACTTACACACGATTCCTTAATGTCAAATCCAATAGAAACGATTTTGTTTATTGGAATTGCTAAAGGATCCACCAAGAAGGAGAAGATTAGGGCGAAAGTGTTTTTGGGACACCATGTATAAAGATAAGAGAGGCGCAGCCGTAGAAATCGAATGTGGACGTTAAATTGTATTGTAATTCGTATTGTTGATGTAGTCTGCACTGCTCTCCTTTGTGTGTTGCCTTGCAAAACATTCATTTCTCTGAATTGTCTTGTGAACACGAGCAGAATACTCAATCGAGCTCCCCTAATAAATGTAAAGATATATCAAAATATATTTGAATTTCCTATCGCTACACTGTAAAGCAATTTGCACTGTTTATGTCTTTGGCTTTCATCAGCATTTCAAGTAACTGCATATTGTTTCCATTAGGAAGTAATGATGGCCACTATATGTAGCCATTCTCCTGCAGTGCTTAAAGCTCTAACTCTTCTAACTAACTAACTACACAGCGACAACAACTGCACAGTTTTGCATTAGTTGAATTGGACTAACATTTCTAATTTTCTATATCTAGCAACTCTTGGAAACGTAGGAAATTAGTTTAGAAGTTAGGTCGATAATAAAATAATAATGTTATATGATATGTATGTATGTATGTATAGCTTATTATAGTATCAACTATCATCCCGCAATGAGATGCGGTTTCTGAGCAAAGAAACAGTTCAATCGTTCTCAGAGGAGGAATCCCATCCGCTAGAACATTCTCAAAGTTTTAATTATGTAGCAGCAGTATCTCTACTTATGTATACAGAGAGAGTGAGATGAGAATTGTGACAGGACAAGATAGTTTCCCATCTCATCTCCCATCCATCGACAAAATCCAACCAAGAATTGGATTTTCATTCTCTATTCAGAATCAGTTACGTACGATGAATAGGAATGAGTGGGAGTCCAACTTTTCTCCTCCGCAGTGAAACACAATTCTCTTACGACATTGGCATTACTGCCTTCTCATTACCTAACGTCTCCATGCAATGCTACTCATCAGTTCAGTGACTGATACACAATGCTAATAGCGTCTCGAGTCCTACCACAAATTCCTTTTCACGGGAAAGAATGAAAGAACCTTTTGTCTTGATGAAATTAAAAAGGCTGTACACGGAACAAAACATTGTGCATACATAAATTGGAAAATATGTGGTTTAATCACTTTCCGATTTTCCCATTTCCCAACACACCATTTTTATGGTCCGGGAAATGAATAAATGCTATATCAGAAAGGAAAAAAATTGTGATAGTTGTCAAAATCCAGTACTTTTATAGATTTTAAAATGCTAATTCATATAAAAAAGCATTCTGTATTCTCCATTTCGTGATTACACATTCAATTTTAATTTTATTATACTGTTAGAAAATGTAATAATAAAAATATAGGAATGTTATGTAGGTATATAGCCAAAGCAAGTAACAGTATGTTTTTAGAGGTACCTATATCTGAAGATTAAAGTCTATAATCCCTGTTTGTCTTTCCAGAACCTTTTTGTAAGGGGAAAGAGACCTTTTTATAGGAGGAATTTGTAATAGAGAAGAAAGTGGAATGTATAATAAAGAAAGTTTTTGGTAGAAGTGCTATTGAATATGATGTGGCTGTATTGTGACATTAGCCTTCATTAGATTCCTTTCCTGTCCTCTCTTTCTCTCTCTCTTCCTTTTCCCTCTGGAGATTTCCAGGCGGTTTCCCACTTTCATTTCGTGAGCTGCTCTTCCGCTGGCTTGTCTATAATCTCACGTGGCACAGCGTGGCATGGCAGGGCAAGGGCTCCTCCTTTGCAAATTGTGACTGATCGGTGGAGAATTGTATTAGTGTTGATGCAAAGCCTCAATCAAAGTCGATTAGGCTCCGTTTCATCCTCTTGCAGAAACACGACGCTAAGAATTGTTATCAGGACACGTAGTTTAAGTTTGCAAGTCGAGCCTCTTCCTCCACGACCCGCTGGAATCTTTTACTCACTCTCCTTGTCTCATCAGATAAAGAAAATTCCAAAAGAGAGGAAAGGAAGCGATCCAGTCAGACTGACTCATGCAGAGCAAGCCAAAGGACAATCATCTGCATCTACTCACCAAGAATACTTATCTGAACTCAGCTGAGCCCAGTTCCTGCTCCAAGACTCAACTCAACCACACACAGTCGACTCTTTACAGCTATATCATCCTTATGACCCCTTTTCACATTCTACGACTCCCTGCCTGCAACTAATACAGAACTTTTACATCGTCTACTGCCACGTAGTCTACATTCTACATATGGATTGTAATATTCACAACAGCCAATGTGTTGTGGGCCTGTACACTCTTCAGGCCTGTTATGCTCTGTTGAAAAAAGATGAAACAACATTTTTCGTTAATAATCGCTACGTAGCCTACAGTCTACAATTTTGCAAATTGAATCTGGCAAATCTGGAAAACTATCTTAAGCCTACAAAAATACAAAATCTGAAAATATTTGATAATCGGTTCAAATCCACCATACTTTTTTCCCATGGATTGACATTTTTGAATTATCTTGTCCAAATTTTTATACAAATCTATTTTCAAACTAACCAATTATGGAAAATGAGCTACTATGCATACTCTCATTGCGGTGATGCATTGCTCATTAGGAAATTGTGATACACCAGAAAAGTGTAAAGTTAAAGCTGTACCGTGTTGTAATAATGATTATAATTTGTTTAATCTGCTAATGTTAATTGAGATATGTCCATCGACGTATATGGATCCTTTATTGGAAGTCATGCCATGTTTCGTGTAATATTTGCTGTGAATCTGTTGCCAATAAAGAAATGAAATGTTAAAATCTTTCAGCGCGTCATATGAATGTGCAGTGAAACTAAAGTGTATTTGGTAATTAGCAAAGTGTCATATTGTAGTAATTGCAGATTATCGGTTTTAATTTTGGTTATTAATTATTAATGATTCCAGGAAACTAACATTTTAAAGATATTGGTGTGTATTGAAGTGGAAATCATTATCACCGCACGCACAAACATAATTTGTACACGTTAAAGTATAACAAAGAAAACCTAAAGATGACTGTAATTTAGTGGGTTGTGCCTGAAAGATGTATCTGCCTTCGACATATGCATTTGAACGTAGACATTGGTGTACTATGTATAGAGGGAAGTCCACGTGAAGAAGAATATGATAGATGAATAACTTAGAATATTGGCTATAGAGTGGAGAGAGTGAAGTGAGGCGATGAGAGGAAAACGAAGAGAATCTCAATTCCACTGACACTTTTATTTCCTCTGCAGACATGACACTCAAGACGTTATTGCTGCTGCTGCAAACTGTCATGTCTATTAGAATAAGACAAGGAAAGGCAAGGGAAAGGAACTAACATCACAATCAGCTCATCAGCTTTTTCTCTCTCTCTCTCTCTCTTACAGACTCTTGCACTTTACGCCACTTTCTCCAGCCACTCTTTCCCTGACTAACTCTAAACATATATATGTATTCCTGCCACATGAAACTATAACCTTTGTGTATTCCATGGAGATATGTCTCTTGCTCCATCCGTGTACATTGCAGGGTTATATATAATATTATGAGTAAGAAGAATGATGTGTATGTATGGTGTGAGAGAGGGGTTTGGGTGTTTGGTTGTATTAAATACAATGTTGAACCGATTTGATGAAAGTTCATTGTAATATCAGAGTAAATAATGTTTAATGGAATTCTGAGTGATTGTCCTGTCCCATTTACAAGTCTAATTCTGAAGGAAGGAAGAGCAAAGGACAGAAACTCACATACGTAGATATACGTGGGCAAAAAGTATATGTGTCTCTGCTCTTTTTGGCTTCATGTATGTAGATAGTGTCGTTCGACTGCACAATTTATTGTAAATTGCTCTGCATAAATATCCTATGACTAGAGTAGCACTACGGAATGAAATGAAATTATCTACGTATCACTTACTTTCATTCCCATTTCTCTCTCTATTTTTCTTCAGCTTTCCCTTTGTCTCCTCTCTATATATACTTTCCCCTATTTCTTATTCAAATGTCATGCGTCGCATTTAAATTACTCCTGTTACTAATAATGATTTTTTTCTTCTATTCTATACTATGTATATATATATTATGTAAATGTAGAGCTGTTATTTTATTATATTAAAATAATGTACGTCTGCATTTGTTAATATTGTATAGATATTTCCATTTGTTTTACTGTTTTATGCTACATTACACAAAGTTAATGCAAAGGAGATGAGAAGAGTAGAGAAAGAGTCTTTTAGGCCATCCTATTTATACACACACTTTTATTAGAAAGCATTTCTACACAGACAATTAGGTACATCGTACTTATTGTCAGTCAGGAGAGATGCTCTTCTAACTGACAAATATATGCAGACAGGAGTAGTCAGTCTGTATATCTATATTTGCTCAAGTATTAAATTATGCTCCTGTAATTTACTTATTCCTATTTTTGTTTGCTTTATGCTCAAGCGTGTTGTACTTTTGCAAGTTTTCCAAACTGACATGTTGATTTAGCACGTTTTCTCACGATTTTCTAGACACAATTAAGAAAACAAGAAATAAGAGGAAGAGGGAATGAAAAAACTAATCAATTCTCTAGGCTTTTACTACTGAGAGGAAACAACAGTGGAGTCAGGTACTTTCTCTTTACTACAACAAGCAATGGCCGATGTCTTTTGAAATTATTTGGGCGGTGACAGTTCACCTTACTGCAATTTTCTAAGGATGCAAGGGGAGAATAGAGTGCTGGTAGTTGGTACTGTGCTATTTGGCCTAACAGCTTCTTGTTACTTTGTAACAGTTGAGCTTTGAACTGTATCGACTCATCTTTATATGTAGTATTCAGTATTCTCCTTTAAGGAAAGCTGAACTTTGTATCCGTTACAAATGGGAAATGCAAGACAGACAGAAGAGCTGCACAAGGTCAGAGCATAGCAATTTCACACTCCGTTGAAACTGAAGCTCATCCTATATGATTCAATAATGTAAAATGGAAAACCTGAGTAATATGTGATTTCGAATTTGAAAGAGTGAAAGACACAGCACGGTACATATACAGAAAAGGCTCTTATTATTATTTAAGACTTCACTCGCTGTTGCTGTTACTGATTATTTATTACTAGGTATGTATTTACCTGTCTATGAACATAATTGCATTTTTAGCATCTCATTGAAGTCCTTAAGGTGTCCTTTCCTCTTCATACGTCTTCGTCATACCGGGCCATTTTGTGACTATACAATTGTATGCAGCTTATTACATAACATTAAATTACTTAAAACAATTTACTATTTAATGTGAGTTTTAAATTCGGAATTTAGAGATAGCTAATTATGTTATAGGTTCTGTAGTGTGAATTATCTACTATAATATTATAATTATAAATAGGTGATGGACTGATGGATAGCTGTAAAAACGATAGTTATTATGTAGCGGTATGCGGAATTATAAGAATGCCTTGAAGTTCTGTCTGTTTATGAATCTATCTATCTATCTGAGTCCACTTTTTTCATATTTCTAGTCAACTTTTGAATTCTGTTTTCAGTATTGAATCATGTGTCCTCTCAATAACTAATTCCAGAAAAATGGACGAAATCGCACCACCCTCTCAACCCCTTACCCCACCCAATTTCTTAATATTCAACTTTTTTGAATTCTGTTTTCACTATTAGTCATGTGTCCTTTCAATAACAAAAGCCAGAAAAA
>JAAAYG020010126.1:0-24179 GCA_009936455.2 Tomocerus minor | reverse complement strand
TTTTTATTCATAGTTTGAGTAGCTTTTACTTCGAAAAGGTGAAGCAAAAGCTTTTGCTAATGTTATGCATACCACCCCTTGTTGTGGAGTTACGGATGCCAAAGCTGGATTACCCCCTATTATATCGGTAACAATAAGTAATTAATATGCACAATGCAATGGATGAAAAGTGAAAGCATAAGTATCAAAGCTACGTAGGAACATAACTAGTATAACGTTGAAATTAAAAGTCAAGTTCTGCAAGTTTAACAAAAAAGTAGTTGCCTTTTGTGTCCAATTGAATTTTATTTATGTATTTCTACATTGAAGAGACAAGAAAAGCCGAGGATTCACGAACCAAAGCTTTAGCACTCTTTATTCGTATTTTGGCTATTCGCCTTTGCTTATCTCTCTTCAAACAGACGAACTGCTTTCTGTGCCTCTCGACAAATCATTACACATTCTTAAAGTGCCAAGTCTGTGATCTCTCATTCTTATCTATGATCTACTGATCTTTTGCTTTTTGGTTCAAGTAAACACTTTTGCTTGTCAGTAATTCGTCTTCGCAGTTCGAGCAGAACACAAAATCCACAGCTCCTGCGATTACGCCCGAATTTCAGGCTATTGAAATGATGGAGTAGTTGATTGTTAAAATGAGCCAGCATTCAGTTTGCAATTGCTTACAAAAAAATCACGCTGACTTTTACTTTCTTAACGTAATTTGTCATAAAATGACGACTCAATAGCATCATCGCTCATTACACTTCATAGAATTTAGAGATTTCGTTTTATTATTTAGTCGATTTGTACACGTTATGCTAATTGGACGACATGTAGAAGAGAAAACATTTACTCAAGATAAGAGGACGAAATTAACATCAGATATCAAAGGAATTTGTCCTTGTGGTTGAATGCTCAACACATTTTTTGTTGACTCAGGGTCCAAAAATGTACAACTATTTATGCGCGTTTTAATGTATTCGCCAACAATAACGCTTCCTAGGCGTGAGGAATCCAAGAACCTACACTACAAAGATTTATAATGTCCGAACAGACTGTCGGCCTACCTATACATAAATATTCTGAATAGGCTGCATTTCTCACCTTTACCAATTTGACTGAGATGTCTCAATTGTTCGGCTTTTACTTGTTGGTCGATTGGAAACGGCCTTGTAAAGAAAAGTAGAGAAGGCTTCCGAATCTGAATACGTAAATGTTTTTGTGGCACACAGAGAGTCCCCTCTTCTTCTGAAATAAGGAGCAACAAATAGTGCTCATTCTAAAACTTGTAATATTATTATTGTGAATAGGAAGTGTGGGCGTGTATATACATTTTGTTATATCTGACTATTATATGTTAATTCTACAGTCGTAACAATAAAGTTGATTTTAGTTTGCTTGTGTTACAGTGAATTTTTCTTGACACTTTGAATATATGGCTGTTCCTATTTTATTAGTCTGCTGACTCAAATTAAAATGTCGGGTTACCAAATATTAAATGTCTTGGGACTGGCACTAACAAGCATTGTAAGCTAAATAAATTGATGAAACTAAATTTGCATTGGTACTGTCATTTTATTTTAATCTCACCAGCCCAGCAACCCAATACCCAATAGTCGCATTGTAAACTTATACCATAGTGTACAAAACTTATACAGCAAATGAATATAAAAGGGCCCTGGACATGAGTAACAGTTGCTCCAACGCAACGCAACGTCGCGCATGCTGACCACGTAAGAATAGGAGTCAAACTCAAAAGCATTTAGCATCGTTTACGGATTGTGAGTAGACAATAATAAATAGGTTTCTGAAGTGCAGGAGTGCGGGCGCAATGGCCAATAATTGCTGCTAAATGGCCAACCATCCGCTCTGCTGCACTAATACATTTTCCCCAAAACAAATACTAGGATCACGCCCACGCACACAAAAGAGAAGAATCAATGTCCATCCGTATCAGTCCCACTCCCAGTCCCATCAGCCATCAGAGAATGCCAATGAATGGACTAACATTATTCTCGCCTTTATAGTGCCGCTACTCCTTCTTATCCCACTTATGCATAAATAAACAGCACAAATGACAGTGTACCACTGACACTGACATTGACTTTACCAAACGTAACTACACGAATAATTCAGTTAACTGACAACGTTATTATCAGTAGACATATCTTGTGATGCCCTTTCTTAATTCTGTGTGTTAACGACTTCCCTTTCATAAGCCAATTCATTTATATTAATAGTGCTAGGAGGAATCCATTGAATGGGAGGTTCAAGAAATTCACATTTGTATTAGCACATATTTATTTAGGAGCACCACTAGAATCCATTTGGATAAGTACTCCTATGTGTAGCAATCGACAAAAAAGCGCAAGCAATTACATATTTTTAACTTGATGGAAAACATTTGAGTAACAAGAAAATTACGGATCTGTGTGTACTCAAAATTGCTAAAGGCTGCGTCAAATCCCAACACAAAAAAATCCCATGCCATTTATTGCAATTAACCTAACTTAACCTGAACTAATGGAAGCTGAAAAGGCTGATCAACGCAAAGTTAGTTATGCAGCAATTATTTAATTAGATTAACCGCTACTATTTGCTCTAATGACTGTTAGCACTAATTTTAGACGACAAAATTGTAGAAGCGCAGTAGCAGAACTGAATAAAAAGCAAATGCATTTTCTCTGATCATAAAATTGAAAATATTTATCGTACACTAAGGAAACAAAAATTAAATGTCAACTTTAATATCTTGGAGGCTAGCCTTAATAATAAGTTATTAATGTTACTGCAAAGGTTTCCAAATATTGTTTCGAATTCCATTCAAAGAAAGGAATGTCGCATGGTTTACGAGGTCGTCGCTAGCAATTACGGTTTTGGTTTATCAAGTACCTGCGTGTTCGAACTTGAAATCCGTAAAATAATAAGCTACGGTAACGTATACGAACAATGAGGTAGTTTTGTCAATATCATTCTGTCGGCACATCATCGATTAATTTCTGTGACCATTTCCCTTCCAGTAACAACGTCTATTTACCTACTTCGGTACCTACTACTACTATTACAATATTTATGGGGGCTATTCCTATCAATAATGATAAGTGCTGCTAGCATTAGTAACATAAAAAGATGGTGTAGGTACTGGTAGGTAGGAACTGCACTGGTTCCATGAATATATTATTATGTAGTAGTATCAGATGAAATCAGATCAGGGTTGCACCTTTGGGCAATGCTAATGAAATCCGAGTCGTAATGACTTTAACAATAAGTAAGGGGGATTTTGAGAGGCCATAATAGCAATAATAAGATACACGTCTATTGTCCATTCTATAGGAGTGACTACTTCTGTAGATCATGTCCGTGGGGACCTAGAGACACTATTCTCTTTACTCCTACACTGCATTGTAGCATTTGTATCTAGTTTCCCTTTTGTGCATTGTCTGTGAAGTACGTGGAATGAAAGTCGACGTAGAAAGGTCATGTCATACGCAGCCTAATCAAAAAGCAGCCGTAATAATGGTTAGAGTCGGATGTTATTGTGAGAGGAGCCTAGAGTTCCGTGTGCCCGGATACAATCCCAATCCTCTGCTCCTTAATTCGTTGCACTTTTGTCAGGAGTTGGATGCCCTACTGTCCTTCTCTTGTTCAAGGGGACGAGGAGTGCAAGTCAGACGTTCTTTTCATTCCATCCCGGAAGCAATCTGTGAGTTGGCCTTTGGTGACCCGGGTTTTTGGCTTTCACGGATCCGTCTCTCTGCTCTGCACTTCACCATCTCTCGTTTAGCCAGAACGTTGCGTGTCGGAGTCTGTGCAGAAAGGGAGGACCAGTTCCTGATGAACAGAGAGAGAATGGAGTCGCGGAGCGGACGTGGCGACCCGGTGACCTGTGCCCGGGTGACCTGAAATTCGGTTCCGACTATCACCTGCTTCCGCTCCACTCACTCCCGCACTCTCTCTGTTTTAAATGAAGGAAGAATTTATTTGAGGAGGCAGTGAAGTGAACAACAGCCACGTCCCTCTCCATGCGGACGCATCGTCCTCCCAAATATTTGACGAATTATCCGTCACACTAATAACTGCTCTTTGTGCCTTGCTAGCGAGTGTATGCAGAGAAGGAGCAAGAAGAGATAGGCCCTTCTGGGCAGATTAGTTAGTGAGAGAAGAGCTGAGTGACATCAGTGCTGCATATGGCCATAAAAAACGCGACTCATCTTTAGAATAATGTCTTGATGTTTGAGAGCCGGGGGAAGGAAGTCACTCCACTCTGATTTTTGGCATTCTTTCTCACGATGAAGCGGACGCGGACATGAAACAATGTGCCACAGAAAAGCCAGGCTGAGGCCGTTGCGGATATTCGGATGTGTTTCCATTAACTAGAGTCAGGGACACAGACATGAAAAATAGGAGAAGGAGCTGAAGGCACAGGGCAGAGATAACGTGCAAAGTTATGACTTCCACTCTCTCCGCCACTGTGTCACTATACACTTCCTCACCAACTGAACTCTTTCCATTCACTCCGTCTACTCTGCACTAATCCCCGTCTAGCAATGTTCCATTGTCTTTCGACTATAGTCACAGCACTCTCACACTCACATCTCCCACACATATATGCATATCTACTGGACATATCGTAACATTCACGCATATTCACATGACAGTCGCTTCGGTAGTAAGTGTGCTGCTAGCGACACTTTGACGATTATTGTGCAATATTTGTGTGAGGATACAGGAGAAGGGAGTGGAGTCTTCCTGCCCCACATTCACGTTCCTGCAGAGAATGAGCAACCCTTCCTCCCACGCTTTCCATTCATTCCGATGCAGCTAAATAAATGATAGAGCGTCATCCCTTCCCCTCGTAATGCCAGTTGATATTATGATGTCCTTTTTAGTTGGCGTGTCCGCCTGCACACGTAATTCATCTCTGCCCTCAACTCAAGTGCCTGGCTCAGCCTTTTGCTATGTGCACTCGAGTTTTGACATTTGATGACGTGCTTTCGAGTTGTGGGTGCAGGTGCAGGAGGTGTTTCTGAATTAAGAGATCGACTGAGTCGGAGCATGAGAATCGGAGTGGCGGAAGTGAGCGAGTGGAGATGCTGACACGGAAAATCCTCCAGCCCATAAATACCCATGCTACCAAATGAAATAAATAGCGCAGAAATTATTTATTTCTGTTGACACGGAAAAGACGTTTATGCTGATCCGTGCAAGCGGAAGTGAAATCACAGGGGAAATCTGTGAGAGAGTTGGCATTCTATTGTCTGCTCCTTGATACAGATAGCTACAGTCGTGGGAAAAAACAATGGAGCAACGTTGTACTGTTACAAGCCCTGCTACATATTGCGTCAACTGAAATTATTATACTTTCTCGGAAACAAAATCAGTACAGTAATCTGAACAGTAGCATGTACAGAATTCTTATCCCTGCACGATCCCTTAGAGTCATGTCCGAATATTCGTGCCGTCTCTCTTATTGTAGGGGAATGCTAGAATATTCCACTTCCGAAAGAGTGATGCAAAGAGCGTGAGAGTGAAGCCGAGAAGCGTGGTGTACGATGAATGCGTAGGAAAATAAGAATTAGCTGGTAGTCTGACCAGCATTACATTGCGACAATTAGGAGATAGAAGCTAGGATTTGGGAGTCGGGATGAGAGTATCTCTATTGTGCATGGACTGTGGTGCCGTGACTCTTCTTCCTTGTCTCTCTCTCTCCCAAGTCGGACGGAGAAGAGTGACCCTTGAGACTTTTGGGGTTCCCACGCTGAAATCCGTTGGCAGTGCACACTGTGGCCATATAGACTGGCAATGAGTGAAATCATCCACATGTCATTATCTTGAAGACACAATTTTCATCCTTTCCTGCTCAAATCGCTCTTCTCTCACAGATAGCAACGACCAATGGACCAATACTGCATTGGAATTTTCAATCTCATCTCTTCCGGTTTCCCATCCAAACCGAGCTATTTTTTACAGCCATGAGTTATGAGCTCCTCTCTACAGTACTGTCCTCCATCTGCCTTCGACAATATCCCTTAATAGCCCGAAATAGTTGAAGATGCTCTTCTTTGCCCTTGAATGATTCTCCCTCTAGTCTTCGACAGAGACCTATGTAGAAGCTCCCGCAGATGACTTATGGTAATTCTATCTCTTTCTAATTATTTTCACATCCGCATTTCATGCAATTCCTTTTGTTGAAGAGCATTTCAGCTCCTCGAATCTTTTGAATGTCATAACATAATGCCAAACTACTCTCTAAAGTATTAATTAACATGTCAGCTCATTGGGAGTTTTGACTGCCATGTCATGGCACAATATTATGAGAGTTAGAATTAGTTGTATTCAAGTTTAAGATTGTTTGACGGATGACGGAACGTGTGTTTGAATTGAGTGGAAGTTGAAGCCAAGGGCTCCTCCTCCTCTCTCGCCGCACATCTCAGTCTGGCTTGGTAGAGGAATTGATCCTTGGCGAAAGAGGCCAAGTCAAGAGTGCCACAAGGAAAACAAAATTCCGTTTTTTAGGAAATGCGCTTTGAGTTGATTTAGAGGTTGGTGAATAAGGACAAGTGATGGGATGTAATTGTCGGAGGGAGAGTTTGCTGGGTTGCTTGGGTGTTGAGAGAGAGCAAGTGTCATCGGAGACGCTGCTCTGTTGTTGCTCTTGCGGTTCAGGTGCATGTGAATCCTTCTTTCACTCCATCCTCCCTTCCCTTCCCTACACTTACACCCACAAACATAACCGCAACAGAAATCTGATCCAATTTACTCCTTCTCTGAAAAGAGTCCGTCAGAGCTGAATTCAAACAGAGCTTCCCTCTAAGAAAGCAGAGTTATGAAAATACATTTTATGACACATTCCACCACTGCACACTCAGTCAGTCCTTTCCTTACATACAAATTGACGAGCCACTCTCTCAACCGTGAAGTTGGAAACGAGGAACCCGAATGAAAATTGAGTAGCTAGCTATATATATTGTACTAGTATATGCATTACTGCCCCTTCCAATACTGCTACTTAAATAAATCTTAAAATTACAACATCGACAAGACAAACACAATCAGTCCGTAGAGATGCTACAACATTTGAAATACTATGCACTATATACATAAAATTCGTTACGCATGAAGGGGTCAAAGCCAAGGGTGCTTCAGGAAAGACGCTCTACATATAAGGACTTTAAATATTCGATTATTGTACATGCATTGCCATGAAATATGTGCACACTATCCTTACAAGTGCTTATACATAACAAACATGAGTACTAGTTATAGATAACTATGAAAGTTAAGTCAAGGCTCTATTTTTACCCATGTAGCATATAATACAGGCCGAGTATTAAGGGAGAGTGTTCGTAGAAAAAGTTTCCATAGATGCGTAAAGGCGAGTTGACCAACTGGCTAGCATGTGTAATGAGTCGATAGCTGCATAGCCCAATGCATGTGAATGTAGTGCAGGGCAAAAAAGGGCCATTGACACATCTGACTATGAGGACTTAAAGCAGAAAGAATATAGTAAATGTCCACAAATGAGTAGTGGCAAGGGAGATGTGGTGCATGTCCGGACTGTCCTCAGTCAGTCAGAAGTAGCAAGGGAGTGCTCCTTTTAGTGATCTTCATAACCATCGACTGGACCGTGGGAAAGAAATGCAGAGAAGAGGAAACTCGGACATAAATTCACAGCACTATGCATAAAATTTGTCTTAACAGCAGCTACTTGTTTGCTTGCTACTCTACTCTCTCTATTTATTTTGACACTTTATCACCAACAGACATAGCTTCATTCTTTACTAGACATTCTACTCTTCATCCTTCCCTGATGCAAAATCCGTTGACTTTTACTACAACATCAAACTTTAAAACATGTGAAATACGCCCACAGTTAATGATTTCTATTAAGTATAATATTATTCTCTTGAGCTCCTTCCTACTGCATTCTAGTTCCAAAGTTCCAAGATCAAATTGTGCTCATCTTGAGGAAATCTACTATAGCCACTTTTGCTAACATTTCTTTAGCCAGTACCCGTGGGGTCGGGGTTTCCTGGGTGTGACTCTGTGATAGCATAAAGCTGCTTTATTTAGTACACCTGCATATATCCCTAACAGTTCATTTCTCCAAAGCATTGTCTTGCAAATCCTAAACTGTCATCTCTTGATCGCGAATAAATATTTATATTCATTTGTTTTAAGAGAACCACTAAATGACCATAATAGCAATTCTTATTTATTGCTGAACGCATTTTAGATTCCATTGCTTCGAAAAATTAGAGGTAAAAACTTCAGTGTTTTCGCAACATAAAATGCAAAAATAAACAACAAAGCTTAAAAAGCAACACCGAAAACGGATACCAATTAATGACCCAGTAAGATAAACGACAGCACACTCTTTGTCTTTAAAATCAAATAGTTGTCTTTAAACTACAATATAATGTTTTTTTTTTCATAAACTGGTAAATTTTCAAAGAATTAGGTCACATTTTATTCAGTTTTGCTCCGAGTAGGTAGGCAAGGAACTTTATTACAAGCACAATGTAGCTGGTTGGTATCAGTTTGTACTACTTGTCTAAATTATGCACCTGTTCTAGTAAGTATCATAATGTGTGAAAAAATAGACGTAAAATTTGGTAGATCATTTAATTTTGATATTATAAAAACTATAATTATCCTGACAGACTAGTTGTATGTAATGCGAAAGAGTACAGGACTGTACTATAGCAAACAACAATAAAGAGATAAATAATGTGAAAAGATATGTGAGTAGTGATTGTGAATAGAAGAGCCTTGCTGTGATAATGATTGCATGTGTACGTGAGCACTTCCGATGTAGTCCTCTCCCCTATCACTACTAAAAGTCAACTGCATAGAATAATAGCTGCATGCCATTTATCTGTTCCCACAAAGAGCACAGCTCCATAATTTTGGAATAGATATCATGGATATTGACGTAACAATTAAGTGAGCTAATAAATAAAGTTTTCTGTCGAGCAAGGCAGTGAAGCAGGAATAGCGTTTCTATAAAAAGTCATTTCATTTATTACAAGCACAACACAAGACATAGGTCAAGATAAACGATATTATCACACATAATAATGATATAATGTAACGAGACGGATGCTCTCATTTGAAAATGACCCCTGGTACTGAAAGGGCACATTAACACCTTAAATGTGCGTTGCTTGTTGGAATTGTCATACTTGGTTTCATCAACCTACAATACAACACAGTGGCTGGCTATTATAGTAGTCGATTATCATTCAACTGCTGTTAACTTTGTGGGAATTAGGAATAAAATGTCTCCAACAGCGTCGCTATCCTTACCTCGTTCTCCAACCGATGATGTTTACTTCCGCTTTTCATGCACAGTAACCCATTATGCATTGTGGGAAGGCGCTTATTATAATTATATATGATTGTAGAGGGTTTAAAAATATTTTATTGGAGTTTTATTATAATTCTGCTTTTTGCTCATTGACGGATTGATTGGATTGATTCATTCAGCTTTATTAACAGTGACAAAATAGACCATCCAATTAAATTAGGACTGAACACAGTAGAACTATTATTATACAGACTATTGGTATAACCACACCAAATTCACCAAAAGTCACTCCCACGCACAGTCAGTACAACACTACAACTATAATACATAGGAAACTTATAATATATCCTAATAACTCATAATAACTTAACTAATATCTAACTATATACATACAAACAAGTTATATAGGTACTAGGTACTTACATTTTACATATCATATGGCCATGACTAATAATGCAAATAAACAAACAAATGCTTTCTTTTCGATTCCAAATATCGTGATAGTAGAAGATGAGTAGCAGTGCATTTTCAATCAATGTTTTTCTTGTTTTCGAACTACTTTTTTGTATTCCGTTTGGGACAAATGAGTCGGAAAGGAAGTGTGTAAGAAAAGGGATGGGTGATGTGGTTGAGTCCTTCGGATATCCATGCACGGCCAGAGAGCAGTGGGAGAGAAAGGGAGAGTGTGGCTGAGTCTTGTCGAGCACAAACAATAAATAATGGACCGTTGAATGAAATGAATATTTGAGTCTAGAGACGCAGTATGCAATGCACCGGCGGAGGATTTATGGTAGCCTTTGGCCACACTCGAATCCATTCTTTTCAACTCCCGAAACGCTCCTGCAGATAAGTAGGCAAAAGGCAGAAGAATTTCACCGGAGTGACTGCCTATATCGCAAGAACGAAGCCCCGTTTTCCCAACTTGGGCTACCACCAAATCCACATCAATATATAGAGCGTAGTAGCCCTACAGACACATGTTCCAGCATGAGTGCCTACACAAAGTTGTAGCTGCCCAGTAAACCGAGATCCTTGTGCCGACTCTGCAATTCTTTCTCTTCCTTGCTAGCCATTAGTCTTCTGAGGTAGCTAACGCTCCAGCCACACGCACAATTCTCCCGCAAAGTCAGAAACACTAGGAGAAAGTCTTTCGTGGTGACAATCCCACTTTCTTCCTCTCCCACGCTTCCTTTTACTTTATTCTCCACTGCATTTCCACTTTCAATAATTTCAATGCATTACTTTATTAGACTATGACTAGGACGTAGGGACCGTGCACATAATACAGAACACTTTCGACTTTTTAGATATTGCTCATTTCCAACCTGTGTTAGTGTAATTGCGATAAAATTCCAGGACTAAAAATCCTGTATAGACAATAATAATATTCATTAATCTTTCGGAGAGGCGATTTTCCTCGGACCACTTATACTTACAATTAGCTATTTAACGGCCAACTACTAGGGCTGCAAAATTATAAAAGCAACTAGGTATATGCAGAAATGTAGGTAAGTGGCCTCTGTAAAATTATTTCATTTATAACGACATATTCGGTTTTACCTTGCACCTTGATCAAACAATTTCATATCTTACTCAGATTCCAGACCCAATTTTTTGCACTGATCCTCTATTTAGTACCACAGATTAGCAAGTAAAATATATATTATGTTAGTTTTGTAAATTGGGGACAATAAATGCCAATGGGAGCTACGGAGCATAGCTAAAATGTATTTCATTTCCAAAATTAACCTCTTAGAAATTTTCAAACTGTACAATATCCACTCTTACTTTGTTCAATTTCATTCATTTTATCCACTGGATACGATTTTGATGGACAATATACAAACTATACAATTTATACAACCCACCCTTCTTGTAATAGACTCAAAAGCATATCTGGTTTTAGGCTTTATTTAAAAAAAATTGACCTATTTAGCACATAAATTAAAATGTCCCAGTGCCGAAAACGTTTACCATCGTCAATGCTCTATGCAAGGCAAAGTGGAGTCCTCGCGCTATCGTCTAATTATTTTAGCATGGGCTGCATATACACTCACCAAATGGAACATGAACGGACATGTAAATGAGTCTCTAGTGTCGAAGGCGATCTGTATATTTCATTCCTTTTTGGCCTATTTTATACTTCCAGCTTACTATAAATATAATCTATCTTCCTAGGTTGAGACTAAAATGAGTTAGTGGTTGTTGAAAATCTGAGGACGTAACTGAGGAAGAGGCTGAATGTATTGGAATGGGGTGTCGAAAGAGTTTAGGAGATGGAAGAAAGCGTGTGCAGCGGCTGAAAAGTAAATAAGTAAGGACGGTGGTGGATGTGGAAGCATTTGTGGCTATTTAGGTAATTGAATTGATGGAGGAAGGGGCTGGGGCAGGCGGAGGAGTTTAAATTCGCAGTGGCGTAGCGTAAGTGGCTGTTTGTGTTGTGGATTTTGTTGTTGTGTTGGCTGTCAGTGAAAGGAGAGACAAGTGGAATTCCACAAATGAATGGGATGAGATGCCATGTGTCAATTTCAATAATGAAATGGACTTTGCGTCGCTGAGTAGATGAGATGGCTTTGTTCGTCTGCGGATTACTTTCCTGTCCTCGCTATTTGTCAGTGTACCTTGGAGAAGCGGTGACAGGAGCTGGGACGACATGGCATTTGGGCACAAGGAGTCCTCCTGCTTGCAGCCAGCACTTGTCTTCATGGCATGGCTACTCGGGAATCCCACTAAGTGAGAATGGGGAGAAATGGCTAAAACATCCTTTTAGTTTTCACTGGAGATTCCCCTCCATTCTCATCTGATTTACTCTTGTCAATGATGCGTTTCCCAAAAAATGGAAAGAACATGCGATCCATTCTCCGCATCAGCCAGTTCAGCTCAGAATCGGGGAAAAATAAATAAAAAACGGCAGTTGACTCCGACGCGAAGTGCCACTTTGGTAAAGTGATCCATAAAAAAGGCGAACGGACGAAGGAACCCTCGGAACTGCCGTCGACTTCTTGTTCACAGACAGACACACTCCGAGCCAGCATCCTCTTCACTTTTTCCTCTCTCTTTCCTCAGTGACACACAATACTTATTATATCTATTAACTAGCCGCGCTATGCTCACCGTTCCTCTCCACGGCCTTTTACGGCACCAAAATAACCACAAATACACATTTACATTCAATTTAACTGACTGCCTAGAAATTCTTCCGCCCCTCCCCGCTTTTACTTTCCTCTATACTCCCTAGAAATGAACTCACACTCCTTCTCTTCATTCTGTCAATTCAAATCACACATTTATCCCTAAAACCACGCTCACAGTTCCTTTAATACGAATATTTATGACCGTACTCGCATATCTAATTATCTAAAATCCAAAAACATTGCAATAGAAATTCTCTCAAAACAACAAACGCCTATGCTATTTTTGAATTTAATTGTCGACAAAATGTTTCTAAAATAAAATTCCTGATAGTAAGTATTAGTAGTCCACAACAAAAATTAAAGCATTGCACAAAGACGGTTGATGAGCCGCACAGCTTTTTCTAGCCATGAAAAATCTGTGACTTGGAGTTTCCTGTGGGGTTCTTCATTTTTCACCAGAAAAGATGAACTCGTCCACATTTATCTGCACTGAGCTAAGGATGAATGAGAGTATTAAATAAACCTGCGTGCGTAAGAATGTTGAAAGTATGTGCAGTGCCTGATAGTTAATGGGACCCAATCAATTATTCGACTGGAAATGTCTGCTGCAAGGCTCGCTTAAATGCTCCTACTAAACAATGTCAACACAAACATTTATATTTCAATCGTTCCTGCTAATGTTTCACTTCTGCACTACTCATCTGCTCTATTATACTACGTTTATCCATCTCACGAACAAGAGATTGAGAACTGTAAACTATGAAATCAGTTTTGCATTAGAGGTAAAGGGCGATGCGTATAAAGGTGATCATGTAAATCTATTAAGGATTGGACTAAGGACCAATGGTAGGCAAGTAAAATAAAAATTAAATTTTCCTTAATTTTTCATTAAATTGTAAAGGTCATCCGGTCATAACTGGATCAACTATTAGGTTAATGCATGAAATGCACACTAGATGCATCAATTGCAAGAGTAGTATCGGCAGAAGAGATTGGCATTAGAAAAGGAGGTTGATTGAGTAGAATAAGAGTGCAAGTAGTGCAGTGTAGTGTGTTGAGTAGGTATGCAGAGTGAGCTGCAATAAACATAAGAACTATTATAGGCGCTAATGTTTGTGGAGAGTAGTGAGTTGAGGTGTGATGTAGAAGAGGAGAGGCGGTTGATGTATGTATTTGAGTAGGAAACAAGGTAAAGGATTGAGAGAACAAGGAGGAATGTTGTTGATGATGATGTGATGCAGTAGCTAATTGTACGAAAGAATTATGAGTGGAAACTTGAATACATAAATATAAATAAACTGGAACTGGCTGGTTAGCAAGGAGAGGAGCAAGAAAATGCATGTCGTTTTTAAGTAGAAGCAGCAGTTTTACGAGATGAGATGAGCAACTCTCATTACTTTTCTCTCTTCCCATCCAAACCGCACTTTACGTTAATCACTCCCTGCCTCCTTCTCCCCATCAACTAAAACCCAACTTCCCGGCTCTCTCGCTCTTCCTTCATCTTCTCTTAGCCAAATGAGACTCCACTACTTAACTTAGCTCTCTCTCTCTCTTTCACCACAAATTCATACAGAGCTTAAATAATCCCCGGAGAACCACTTCCTCAACTTTTAAAAGTTTTCGAGGCAGAGCCGTGTTTTTGTAAATCAATACCACACGCCATATCCCAGCACTTGACACTATACACATCAGAAAATCTGTTTTCTTTTACCTACAACATTCGCGTTTCAAAATTGACTAGCGACTCTTTCATTTAAAATACAACACAAAGTAATTTGAAGATGAGGCAACTTAAGACAAAACGAGGGTCTCCGGCCTACACCATTTGAAAAATAGGTTTAAAAAGCTGTTTAGCTTAGAATGACTTTCATAAATCTTGCGTCGAGTAATACGCACATCTATTCGCATCGCAAAGTAATAAGTTTCCTTGAATTTGAAGAATCAAATTCCAAAAGAATTACATTGGCCTGTTTGAGTATGTTATTCTGAAATAGATTGGGACAAAAGAAAATGTTTTTGAGGGGGGATAGTGAGAATATGCATTTGGTAGGAGAGTATTTGGAGTTTAAAGCCAGGCTCCGCAGGGGAATTGAAGTCTTCTAATGGAAGGGGCTGAGAGTAATTAAAAAGCAGTAGGCCAGGTCCAATAGAGAAACTAATAAAGTAGAAATGCGGGAGACGCGAGGCACCTGAACTGCAGATCAAAAGTCAGAAGGAGGCAAAGAGTTGCCAGCCACCTCCACCTCCAACTCTCTGTCCTCATGAAGAGCAGGAAAGCCAAATGGCCAGGTGAATGCTTTATGCTCTCCTCATTATAATTATTTCGCTGGCTACTCCTTCCAGCTCTTGCCCAGCTCAACTCTTAGGTTAACATGATAGCAGTATACGAGCAGCAGGTTGTTGAGGAGAGGAAGGGCGCATGCAGTTCCCTGATAAACTCATCCTCAACCCAATCCAATTTCCTCCTCCTCTTGCGTAACACGGCATTTAATTTTCATTGTGATCGTTAGCCTATGATATGACATGTCCGAGCGGATACTTTATGCACTCTACGAAGAAACAGCAACAAAAACTCAGTTTCTTAATGTTTTAATTTCCATTTCTCTGCATTTCTTGAGCAGTTGGCTAGGGAGCTCCTCAGCTCCGTCTTTCTGATTTACTACTTTCGCAGAGAATTTTCTTATTTTTTCTTGCAGCTACTCCGACTACAAGCACTAAAAGTTATTTAGTTGACGACATTACAAGTTCCTCCTGGTACTTCACTTTACCTACAATCAAATTCTTCATAAATCAGCAAGCAATGGCTGGAAATTCAAGGACGATTTCATCATTTAATTCTTAAGCCGTTTTGTGTCTGGCTACTGAATAAATGATATCTTGCTCTACTGACTCTAACTGCCGGAGCTAATCTCAAACCTCATTTCTTGTTAATCTAACGTTCCTCCCTCTAATCCTCTCTCTGAGTTAATACTTGGGAAAGTCTGTCTGACAGCTTTACACTGACTGACTGCAATTCTCGTCTATTCAAGCATTGTCTAACAACCAGAAGAATGTTGAAGAGGAACAAGGCCTTTATCTGGACTATCTGTAAACTGAACAGTAGCCAAATGATTAAACAATAAAACTTAATGTCAATCATATTTCACTGTTCAAGGACATAGAAAAAAATCAACTATATAGGTACCTTGCTCATTCTCACACTACAAAACTTGATTAGGAGACCACGAATTTCTAGCGCCATGCATCTCTACACCGCACACACCACTCTCCTTTCTATTCTCTTCATGCTGAAATTAAGTACCTGTAGATGCTTTTGGTAAACACCTTATGATATATTAGTCTTTCGAGCTGAGCAAACGCTTTCAACTTGGTGCAATGCACACTACAAAGACTGACTTTATGAGAGTTCAGAACATTGCCATCCATGAAAGCGAGATTTCAAACTAATATACTTGTAATCCGTATCCTGTTCTATTCCATCTACTAGCACACAAACACTTTTAGCCCTAAAGTCATAATCAACTATTCCAAGGAGGCTTTAAAAAGTAGCGGAAAATATTAGGACAAGGTTTCAGTATCACTGTGAGCTGTGTGATTTCCTAAGACAGAGAGCTTATGGAATCACACATTCTCACACCAAACGCAAACCTTTGAGCTAACAGCTCGCGTAAGAATATTTTAAGTCTCAATTTAGCTATGCTGAAAAGCGAAAGACGGACATGAACAGAACAGATGAAGTATATAGCCTCGGCTATTTGTACTCGATAAGCTGTGATGGATGCGGATCTAGCTCATTGTTTAGATACTTTAGACAGAACAAATCGGTGTGTGTAGCTAGTGTGTCTCTGGTTTCAGGTATAGATAGAAGCTAGGGAAGTGTGGCAGAAAGTGAATATTAGTGTGCATGTTGGAGAGTTGGTTGGAGTAGGGTGTAGGGTGCAATGATGTGAGCAGACAATTATGTAAAGTCGGTTTGGCATTGTAATTGAGTGAGTTTTGGAGAGTGTGGCGTGAAACAAAAGGTAGAGAGAGAGCGAGTAGTTATGGGATTCATATTTCTTGATTTGTTGTCACGGAGTAAGTAACGAAGCGAGATTAGTTAAACAGGCCGGCGGATAATCAGGCAATAAATATTCACGTTATGCAAAATGCAGTGCCTTTACAAATTGAGATGTACGCTCCGTCGCCTGCCTCATCTGCCCTGCCCTGCGCCCTGCCTGCCTGTGCCCCACATCACACCACACACCACCACATCATCCACTCTGCATACATGCACTGAAACTAGAGTTCTTCCTTCGGCATCCACAGGCACAACTCTCATGTTATTATTATCAGACTCGGCCAAATACTCTGCCACTCTCCATTATTATTCTCCGTTCCTTTCTTGTTTGCCAACTTTCCCATCGGATTCACTTCTTAACTTATTTGTCATCCTACACGACGACGGCCACAACGCTACAGTCTTACACAAACTAGTAGAAATAGCAATAAATCCTTCCATGTGTCTAAATTACGTGCACTTCACTGACTCCTCTCTCTCCCATGACACCTAATTTGAATTGGCTCTGTGTATTACAGCAAATCAATATAATTATTAGGACTCTTTGAGCCTTTTGCTGGAGAGACACGGATAATCCATCTACTGCTCTAGTCATATCACTGCGTCTCACTAGGTCGCACGATATTTCATTTTGACTTTATAATCTCCTTTGATTCACTGCATGCCGATATGACATACAACATCTCTTTGTTTGTGCTACACTCTTAATTCACATGCTTTTACCATTTTACTAGTGCCCTAAACGAATGCAACAATAACCACCCCGAATTACATTACAAACTAAATGCTCTACAGAATATTTATTTAATTTATTTATGAAGACAATATGCATGTATATCATAACTCATGATTGATTATTACGAGCCGCGTCACATTATTAAGTACACTTAACGACTACGTAATGTGTAATAATATATGAAATCATTCTATTTGCCTGTAGTTGCACTACATGCGGACTACAGTTCGTGAAATAATATAGTGCATTAAGAATCTTGTGTTTGTGTTGTCACACGAAGTGCATGGGGGTAGCACTTATGATAATTGATTGGATTAAATCCTCATGGATATGATGCCTGTGCGTGTTGGAAGTTTTGGAAGTGAGGAAGAGAGAGGTGTTGAAAGGGAAATCCTCCCTTCAGCCTTTAGCAATCTTGTGTGATGTGTAGTCTGCTGTTGATTTTATGGCCAAGTCATTGTAGTCAGAGAATTTGCCATGTTCGTGTGAGGGTAGGGAAGGAGGAGAAGGAAGGACTGTATCATTTCCCTCATTCATATTCCACTAACGACACATTCTCAATTCAATTCAATCCAATTTGCTTTCTCCTTCCAATTCAATTGCAAGCCCAGTCAAAGATGAAGATACTCCTCACTTCTATTTTATTTATTTAACTATAAGCTCCGACACGACGACGACGACTGTGTCTGCAACTGTTTATTCCGAATAATTATAATTAAAAACTTATAATATTAAGCACCAACACTTATCGTGTAATATACTTTGTATCAACCGCAATATCAATTTATTGCACTAATTAAGCTGCTGGCCTAAGACGTGACGCAGTGAAACAGAATGAGATATTGGGAGACAAATAGACGCACACAGAACACATTTAATTGAGAGAACAAAACGTTTCTATTCCTTGATACTACGCACTCATTCCCTGACGAAAAGTTTCTGTGGTATTTAGCACTTGTATTTAGTAGGTATGACTTTCAAAACGTACGTATAGATTTCTATTTAGCTAGAAAAAAAAACTTTGGATTGAATACAAAGGACAGACAAATTTAAATGGAAAGTAATTCATTGTTTAATATATGACATTGTTACATGCTACATCCATGTAAGAATGATACTTGTGCAATGATCTTTAGTGCAGGTGCATTCATTCCAGTAGCGTGTACGTAGATATCAAATGAAATTCTTTCAGAAGCAGTAGGACTAATTTGTAGTATATTTCTGAGATGAGAGGATAAGGGCATTGCGTGTACAAGAGGAGCATTTAAAGGGATCTGTTTGCGGAGAGGCGAGGGAGTAGTGCACAGTGTTGTCTCCGAGAATTGTGGCGGAGAAAGTGAGTAATTATATTATTAGTCAGTGTTTGACGGCGGAGCTGCGGGAGTGTGAGCAGTGAAGTGAGTCAACTGGTGTGATCCACTCCGCTTGCCAAAGCATCTTCTCCCTTGTAAATCACCCACAATTAGGCAAAACAAGCCGTGACAGCACTAATTGCTACAAATTCCCGACTGGATTTCTCTATCATCCCAAGGCAACTCACGCAATACTCACACACATGCACAGAAGCCAGAAGAATGATTAGGACGTGGAGGTTGTGGCGCAGCCTCTGCTCCATATGCATATTGATAAGAGGCAAAGTGGGGCTCAGCGACCACTCCGCAAGTCCATCAGCCACAACGCAACGGAATACTTTCATAGTCACCAGGCCGCTCATTTGCATTTTGACTCGATAATTGCCAGTCACTTTGAACTGCCGCCAGCTCTGCTCTCCCTTGCCTTTCACTCTCCGCTCTTCTTCCTGTGACAGAGTTAGCAAGGAGCCACATCAGACAGACCTCCTCATCCTCTCTCTTACTTATATATACACCCAGCGTGGCTATGTCATAATATGGGTACTTACTGTACAAGCATGGAAAGAAGAGCAAATGCATTCCGAAGATATTCGTGTGCAGTGGTGACCATTAATAGTCGGCTCTCGAGATTAGAGATGATCAGGGCTGTGACAGGGAGAGGGAGCGTAGAAAGTGCGGGATTTACGACAGGCACTTACAAGTCATAATGATATGCAATAAATGTAGCACCAATAAGTAATCTGTGTCAGGGCTGGAAGCTACAAGAGGATAGTGCAGGTCAAGTCTGCGTGATTTACTTGATGCAGTTCCTTCCTGTGCTGTGCTCACGGCTTTTGTTGGAGCTGTAGCCGGCTCTGCTCCAGCGAAAGAGCGGGAGGTGAATGGAGAGGATGTCGGGATGAGGCGAGGGAGGAGGGAGGGAGGACAATATGCAATAGCCGAGACACACAAGGCCTGACAACTGAAATGAAATTGCACGACATAATTCTTGTGGTCTCTGGCTTTATTGTGGGAAGTGATTTGATGATTTCATGGATTGACTTCCACTTGCTACACAGCCAGAATGTTTGTCACTCGACTAGAATGGATATGCAGAGAGAGAGAGAGAGAGATGTGCATTAAGCGCACATCGATACATCCGTCCCAACAACAAAGAGAGAAAGCGAGGACGGTCGGAGGGAGCCGAGCCTTTGGACTCATTCAATTAAGGAGGATGATGAGAGTTCTGAAGATGAATAAAATCTGTATCATGCAGCGTAGACGTTGATTTGAAATGTGAGCTACAAGGAGGGACTTCAGTTCCATAGCTATATTATCTCCCTTATATCATTATATAGGAATATATTATATATATACATACTATTATATATATATGTGTGTGTGTATAGAAACGCTAACCCCTTCCTTCCCCTGCCTGCCTGCTTCCTTATGACTTCCAATAGATTTAACTCATTCTGACGACTGTCGACTCTCTCTTCATCACTTTGCCTCTCACTATCCCTTTTATTGTTTTCTCTTTATCGCATCCCATCCTCAATGCACGCACTACTCCACATTCCCAGCCATGCAACTCATGCGACATAAAACACGCTGCTTCTTTCTTTTAACTGACGATAACTGATCATTGAACAAAAGTCATGACACGTACAACTCTATGATGGATGAAATGGACCGTTGGCCAGACTGGCTTATTTGGTTTTATATCTTTGATATCACGACGCCCACGTGACTCCCTCTCCTTTTTAACTCTCTTCAGTTACCCGATTTCCTTCCAAGCTTTAGCCCTTCAAGTCCCAGCTCTTGTGAAAGTGAAGAATTTCCTTCCATTTTAAATGTCTTATTTGCAGATGCACATCATAATAATATATTCAAGGTGTTCATTTCAACAATTTTGTATTTCCTGTGTGATATCCTTCATCTCGAATGGCTCTTGGAATAAAGTAGAATTGAATGGAAACGTTTTTCATTTAATATTGAATATTATATTAAATATTGAAATATTGAAAATACTGGTTACATACTGTTAAGTAGTTTGAATTTGTGTGCAAAGTGAATGAGCGGGTATTATTTGTGGAAAATATTATGTACTTACTTAAACTTGTGTGTACAAACAAATAGAATGCTCATAATCTTTCTATGCAGATTTATCCAAGTCCATTAGAAGAGAAGCAATGTTGGCTGAGTAGGGTAGATGCAGGAATAATGTGGGTGTCAGTGTCTGTGATAACAGCAGAGATGCGAGTATGTGTGTGTGTGTGTGTGTGTGTGTGTGTGGAGAGAGTGTGTCTATATAGAAAATGAGAATGTGGGAGCGAGGCAGGCGAGGAGGGTAGGTTGGCAATCGGAGCATAGGAGATGTACGCATTGGAGAAGTAATCTGTAATTTAAAAAGTGTCAATTTGTGGAATGAGGATCTATTTGGTGAGTCGGCTGGTTGTTGTTGGGGTGCTTTGTGTAGTGCGTGGCAGTCTCTTCATTGCGGAGTGCTGGAGCAACAAAAAGTGTGGTGTAGAGCGAGAGAGTTGATTTACTGCCTATTGTGCGGAATGAAACATAAAAAGTGAGTGGTACAAGATGAGTCGGAAATCTCCTCAAATCTCTCGTCTCCACTTGAAATTGAATTTTTCTCAACTAAAGAATCCTCTCTCCTTCCTTCCTCTCCGTCCCTTTCCCTCTCTCTCACACACACACACACACACATACAACACAATCAACTCTCTCTCTCTCTCTTAGAGATGTTCATGCACATTAGAGCAAGTGATGTGCATACTTGTATAAATATATAAAGTAGGTATGTGTATAGAGGATAGTGCATAATACATGTAGCCTTATATGCGGGAAAAGTTGAGGCAAACATATTAGCATTCTAGTAGATGTACAATCATTGAAGTTATTGGGAATATAGTGAGACAGTGTGATATAGCAGATGGAGTATATGGTTCCTTCGCACACACGTATTTAGCAAGAATAGCGCCGAGCGGAGTCTATTATTGTAGTTATTGTATGAAGTTGAGAGTGGTGGAGTGCTTGAGCCGAGTCGACTGAACAGAACAAAGTGAAATGAAAAGATGTTGAATAAGTGAATGAATGGAATGATGTGATGTGGTGTGTAATGTAATGTGATCAGACTATCAGAATGAAACAACCGGGTATAATCCGTTTTGCGCCATATTCTTCACACCTTATTTACCCCGAACAAGAAAGACGAGAAGTTCTGAAGAGGATGCTCCTGCCGGGCCTTCTCATCCCAATTCAAATCCATCCCTGCCTTTCTTCTTCATCACTCACATCAGACAGACGTCTCTCTTTACTCCCTCCTCCGACAGCATAACGGACAGAGCTCCTTACAGAACTCTCCTACTCTCTGAGCATGATATTTCTGCAGATGCAATTATTTATTTGCATATAATATGCCTTCTACTCACAAAGCAAACATTACTTTATTCCATTTCATACCGCTTGATTTTCATTTCATTCGAAATCATAATTTCGAAGGATATCACCGATGCTAATATATATATTACTATTATTGCATTATCCATTCCAATTTTATTTCTCAAAATTGTAAGACCGTTCAATTGAGTACTGTTAATAGACTGGGTCGCCAAATAAGGCCCTGCGAGGAAACAACTTATAAATGATTTAAGGAGAACTACACGATTTCGTAATATTATAAAATATGCGATGAAGTTTAAAAGTGAGGATCCAAATAGAAATTATGTAGCACTAGTATGTGCTAGTGATGCACTGTATTGAAATGATGAGTTGGTGAGTAGACAACACAAGTAACACAACACACAGTAGATGCATATACCCTTTTTGCTCCCGCAACTCTTGTCGCAGGAAATAGCCAAATTTTGACATAGAAAACTTTCCTGCCCAAATTCCGACAGTATGGGGAAGCGTACAAAGCTGCAAAAAATATCAAAAATTCTCTAGGGCACAGGGAACTGACTTTTGAAACTTTGTCTTTCTAAATACATGATAAAAATCAAAATACATGTTTTGAATGCATTCCCTCCACTCCAAAAAACCCTAAATTTTTCCTAAACAGAATTTTATTTTTGAAAATGTTGAAACTTGATGCCCTCGAAAAATATGAGTAGATATCATTTTTTTTTATTTCATTGCTCTACATTAAGCCGTTCTCTTTAAATATGGGATGGAAATCGTGTAAACCCCTTCTTAATAAAACTGGAGCAACATGCCGACAAAAAGCACCCATTTTTAAGTCCCTGCTTCTGCTTCCTGGTTGTACTTGCAGTGAATTAATTAATGTGTGGAGTTATGGAGTTCGCAAATGGTTTTATATCCACTGTTAAGCCTGTAAAGAATTTGAAGTCAATCGGACGATTTTCACCATGAATTAAACGCTTTTTACCGAATATCAAAACGGTTTTCAAACGGTCACTGAAAATCAATTCCTTTTACCGTCATTTATTTACAGCCATTTACCAATGGTTTATTCTTGATTACTTCCTGACGACATTGACTTTTTTGGTGCAGTGAGTAGTGGTTCAAAATATCTAAATGGTTATCTAAAATCTTCGCCACCTCTGTTCAAAAGTCTGTTAGTATGACATTTAAGTACATTCACCCTGGTTTCAACGCCCTAATTTTGAATTTGTGGATATTTGTTTAGAATTGAATAGAGTAGTTCTAAAGTGCACCTTTTAAAGGATTCACAGCCAACAGAGCGACGTACCTGTTCCTTCGATGTGTTCAAGCGATTATTTGCTTAGTGTTAATAAAAACGGATAAAAGTTGTCAACCCTTTCTCTGTGTAATCCGATGAGTGAACATTGCGTGGATTGCTCGAGGGCGGAATCGAATGATGTTCGTCGTCGTGAGTAAACCACACAAGATGCTTGTCACAAAAATAAATCATAGTGATGTCTTGTGGTGACGTTAGCTTGGTACTCAAATGAATATCAAACTTCATTTATCAGCTTCCTTCTTTTTACTCATGGTGGCCTCATGGGTATTAGCATTTCGAATTGGAATTAGTCTGTTGATATCTACTAGCTATCTGCCCCATGACTGCCATTCTCATCTTTCCCTCTACACAGAAGAGATGTTTCCTTCGTATTATAGAATACTCTGCTGTAAAGGAAAAGAATTAAAGAGAATAGGGAGGCGAGAAAGGGTTGATCTCAAAATGGATTCATGACAAAACGTCATTTCCTGAACAGTCTGTCAGCCAGTTGTTCTGGATAAAAGCCTCTGTCCTTTCTATTTTACCAGCCTACTGAACAGAATACACTAGAAACTTATTCCATAAACCAGCAACCAGTCGAGCAGTCACTGCTTTTTTATGAATGATAACTTCGCGACGGATTAACATTTTTCATAGACTTATCACAGCTCTGACTATAACTGTAGGTTTGTAGAAACAGAATTAGTGAACATCTACTATTGACATTTACAGAAAGTCCCCAGCCACTGCGAATGCTCATTAATGAAACAAAATAAATTACAGCATGCAGAATGATAAATAAAAGTAAAACTACACTACCTACATTAATATTTTATCTTAAGGAGGGGTTTACACGATTGCCATCCCATTTTCAAGGAAAACGGCTTAATGTAGAGCAATGAAATTAAAAAT
>JAAAYG020010115.1:0-23463 GCA_009936455.2 Tomocerus minor | reverse complement strand
TATAGCAGTTTCTAATATTTTATTGCAGTTTCCACTATTTTATAGCAGTTTCTAATATTTTATAGCAGTTTCTAATATTTTAGAGCAGTTTCTAATAATTTATAGCAGTTTCGAATATTTTATAGCGGTTTATACTATTTTATAGCAGTTTCTAATATTTTATAACAGTTTCTACTGTTTCATAGCAGTTTCTAATATTTTATAGCTATTTTTTATTATTTTATAGCAGTTTCTAATATTGTGTAGCAGTTTCTAATATTTTATAGCAGTTTCTAATATTTTATAGCAGTTTCTACTATTTTATAGCAGTTTTTACTATTTTAGAGCAGTTTCTAATATTTTATAGCAGTAATTAATATTTTATAGCACTAATCAATATTTTATAGCAGTTTCTAATATTTTAATCTAATAATTGAAGCAGTAATCAATATTTTATGCTCCCAAAATATGTAACATTTAATAGAAGCAATATGAATTATAAATTGTCTGTATAGTAGAAGCAGAGTTTTACTTTTTATACTGCAGGAAATTATGGATGCATAGAAGCGCAAAGATTTCCATAACATTTTGTTTCACTATAAAACTCAATATTTAGTAGAAGCGGTGTCAATATTTTCATGCTACCAATCAAACAATTATTGGAAGCACAATAGATATTTTGATGTACCTTTTTGCATATTGACTATTAAAATGAACAAAAAGTGAGCGCGCGTTATCTCATTAACCTGCGGACCGATTGCGCCCATTTTGAATAGGGTTCGTCATGGGCCTATATGCAATGTTTATGCATAGTTTGGTCAACCTCCGTTGAAGCGTTCGAGAGTTATCGTGCTAACGGACGGACGTACGTACAGACGGACGGACGGACGTACGGACAGAATGTGTGATTCCATAAGCTCTGCTATGGCGAGCTAAAACATATAGCTAGATGAGCTATAGGCACATTAATAATTATATTTGCCATCCATATCTTGGCACATTCAATGACCACATGCAGATAACTCTGTAAAATTTCTAAGAATCAAAGGAAAACATGATTCTGTCGCTTTGTGCCAAAGCGCATCACAATTTATCAGCAAATACTAGCTAAGGCTATACTATAATTACAGAAAATTAAAGATTAAAACAAAGATAAAATAAAAATTACTTACCTCTGTTATTATCAGGACTGTCAATTTCATCGACAACGGCAGGATCTGAACCTGAAATGAAAATACTCATCGTTAGTTCATGACATACTCATAATATGAGAAAATCAAATCTTTCAATACCAACTGCATCGCATCTCCCAATATAAAAAACAAATCCATTGTAATCAGATAGGAAATGCTCCATAATTAATAATTTCAACTACTACAGAAAAGATTTAAGTATAGCGACATAGATTTCAAGAGTGCATCTATATATTGAATTTCATATGCCTGCTCTTTAAGCGACAACTCTAAATCATCGGAATCTCTCAAAGCACCAAAAGATAAGATCTCCGTCAAGAACAGGGATGAGGAGGTTTCAAGTTTCTGTTCCTTTCTTAGAATCATCTTTGATCATTGAGTTCATCCTTTCATATTTAATATCAAATTAGCAATTCCAACAATTTGATCAACACACACAACTAACAACAGACATTATGAGTCCAATAATCAGTTTAGCGTATGTGTAGCAAGGAAGAATTGTCGATGAAGAGAGAGAGAGAGAGAGAGGAGGGAAGACGAGAGTGCAAAGGAAAAAGGAGAGGACAGAAAAGCGGCAATTGGCATTCTCTCACACGACTCCTGAGCAACAACCATGCAGATTAGCAAATGGTTTAAAAAGGAGGAACGAAGCTGGTGAGTGGAGTGTACAGTGGAGAGAGAGATGGGAGGAAGAGGAGATGCGGAGATGAGCAGAGTGCAAAATACTTGGAATAAGCTGGAATACAAGATCATTTATAAAATATTGGGTCGTATGTATTCTGTGCACACATTTACTTATCGCACATCAGACTGCTAATTCAATGCAGTAGGTAAAAGAGCTAACAAGAAAGATAAGTTAGTAGTCACAATGTGTCCCTCTCTCCTTGCTTAGCCACTACATTTAATATTTACTACATGCATAATAAAAACACAGATTTATCTACCTACCTACCTCATACAATATAATACACACAAACAATACACATCACTCACTCACACCATACATACATACATACATGCAAGTAAGTAGTATAGGAGCTAATATACATTTACTCTATATAGTATTATATCCTTATCTTAGTTAGTAGTTAGTGGGAGCTTAGAATTTCGTTAACTTATCAGTCAGTCTGCTCCTTACCCTCCAACAACTCCACGGAATTGCCATCAAATCCTCCATTATAATCATCAGATCATAAACTCAATGATTTTCCCACATCAAAGCAAATATCGCCAACATGAACTCCCTTCTTCATAATATATTCTTTCGCTTGGCATATGAAATTGTTAATGTTCTAGCTCAGCCCTTGCGGCAAAGCCGCTTCACATTCATAATACCTACTCTATAATATACTACAACAGCACACACACACACCTCGCCAATTCTCTCCAACAACAAACCTTCGAAATCTGTAGCATGTTCTATATAATAACCACCACCAATTATTCACAATATTTTAACTCTAATAAACATCTATCTGAAAAACTATTTTCAATTATATCATTTTATTATCCCAGAAATAAATGACATTTTAATGATTTCTGCTAATATTTTTCTAACTTAGTTTCCAAGTGTCAAATATATGGAGGCTGATTTAAATGCTAATGAATCAAATGCCATCAATTAATTGCATTTCCGTTAATAAGCATCTGCAGGAAAAGTAAAAAAGGTGTGTTTGCAAATAGCTGAAGTAAAAATAATTAATTCAGTTTGTAATGGTGTAGGATTGGATTTTGCAAGTTTTCCTGTTGATGAGATACCAAAATGATTCGAGTGTGGTCTTTTCTGTAGCTGTAGCTGATGTTAGATTTAAATTCCATGGCAGGCAGCAATTGAAGACAAGCTCAAAGTAGACTAGCAACAAAATGAGGATTAACTTAACTAAAAGTCACTTTTATAAAGAGATTGTCGGCATTTTGAATTATAGTTATTCTGTTCCCCTCTAATGCATGTAAGTAAGCGGATGATCTGATGAGTACAGGAGCTAGAGATATACCTAAAGCAATAGTTTATATTATACTGTGCTTTCTATCTACTGTATTTATTAAATGGATAAGTACTAAGAAAGTAATAAGTCTAAGATATGAGATGGTTATAACCAGATAGTGGAATAGATAAGTATTAAGAGAATGAGTGAGTGAGTAGTGAGTGTGTATTGTCGGTAGGTAGGTACACGTTCAACAACCAAGGTAATAAGAACAATTTACTTGCATTATTATTATTCATTTAATCTAATCCACCGCAGTTAAGTAGTAATATGTACCTACGTGTACTTACTGACTGACAAACTCACAGAATCCGCAGACACAACGAAAAGTCAAAGTAAATTACCAATACAATATTTCTACATCTCCTCATTTCAGTTCAATGTGATGTAAGTGAGCTTTGACTTGTTCACTTAACCATAATACTAAAGAAGATCCTTTATAAGTAAATAGTAGATAGCTACTCCTCTCTCTCTCTCTCTCTCACTACGACACATCAGATCATCATCCTCACTTAACTTATAACTCACACAGAGAGAGAGAGAGAGATTCATTCAATCCAATCCACTCAGGATCAGACAACAGACGGACTTGAGCATGCAAACAAAACACTCTTGGAATACTCAATCAAACTTAACTTAGGTGCTTATGTAAGGAAGAAGTGGAGAAAAAAGAGGTTCTCCAACTCCTCATCTCCTCTTCTGGCGAAAACTTTTAATCTTTTACCGTATAGACACGAACACAGAATAAATAGAAATTGCTATACATACATTCATAATACATGCATGCACACATACACAAGATAACTATAGCCATCCGTAGTTAATAAGTTCTAGTTGTATTTCCAGCATTTGTAGATCCAACTTCAAAAGTCAAAGTCAAGAGCAGAAAGAGAGAGAGAGAGAGAGACAGATATTGCCATTAACATTAAGAGTTTTCCACTTACTTTTTAACACTTCAGGACACGTTTTGCAACACTTGCCGGGCACACTGATAGCATCACTGCACTCCAATTTTGGACATTCACTTTTAATATTACGGCATCGGATCCGACCAACAATCCTCCTCTTACGTTGCACCTGTCAAAAAAACAACAATGACATTTCTTAGTATAATTTTATGATACACTTGTTTCTCTGTTCAAATGTATTTCCAATCCCATTATGCAGCCTCATCATCATCATCATCCCTCCTAAAATCTACCACAAACTCAACAAACTCACTACATGGTACAACACACTCTCTGTGTATTTATAATGAGATGAGGTAGACTGACGCACATCTTTTACGATGCCCCTTAATCACTCGTCTCGTTCCTTGCCTACCTAATCACACAGCACATAGATATATATACATATAGTGGCACTAGAGACACATAACTTCATAACGATTATGTGTAACCAGATTATACCGAAACTAAACTACTTTAATATTGTTTCTTTGTCTATTCATTATTCAGCACACTCGAACGGACTCGGAATTCCAAAACATCTCTTCACGAAATCTATAACTCACACAACACAACCCTTCAGCAGTGGAATGTTCAAGAATGACGAGTCGAGTGTGTACTAGAGCAGAAGAGTAACCTTGTCTTGCTGACTTGAATTGAATTTTAGACAAAAATCTCCTTTACCTAGTCAATTAGACATTTTATCATCATCACATCATCATCCGCTTTTAATATAACTTTAAACTAAGTAGCTACATCCTCAAAGATCTACTTTTCTCTTTCCCATATAAATTGCCTTATTATTAGTAAACAAAACAACAACCAACACACTCTCACAACATTTACTCACAACTTGCGAATTCTTGTGAGGAGGAAAAAAATATTTTCCTTTCAAAGTCCTGCAATTGTACAATGAGTATTAGAGTCAATGTCTAAAGGTTCAAGCTGAGTAAAGTGGCGTTGAAAAGGCAGAGCAAGAATGTGTATAAATACTATACTGGTAAGATTCCTAAGTAAGTTAATCGTAAATAAGTTACAATACGAGCCACGGTGTGGTCTAACTGAATCTTTTTCGTCTCATCTCATCTCCTGTTAAAGTCCAGTCTGTTGTGAGAGAAGAAGCGATTGATTCCAATAAAGAAAAATGCCAAAGAGTGGTTTCTTACTCTGATTGTGATCGCGGATGATAGCGTGATTAAAGGTCATTATTATTATGCATAGAATTGTTTGCTGTTGTTGTTTTACAGGTAGGCTGCCTCACATCTACTCCTCAATCTACTAAATGAATGTGTGTGTCTTAAGGTCTTAATTATCCTTGTACATACATACACGCTGTATATATACGCAGGCAGGCATAAATAATCCTTGTCTATTACTATATCCTCTCTCTAATAGAGATAAATAATGCATTTCATACAATTTGCACGGTAGTGGCCATCTAACACTAAAAGCACATCGTTACCACAATGAATGGCCATAGAAAAACAATATAGGTAGCTAGTCAAAGTCAATATTTACGTTCCTCTAGACGAGATTCATATTAGCGTGATTGTAGGAAATCCAGGAAAAACCATTCACCAATATATCAATAAAAACTCATGTGACTCTCATACAAATAAATCCCAATCAACAAATGAAATCCATGTTAATTGATTGATTTTTATATAGTAAAGCAAAAGAAGGATAGCAAATGTTGTTTCTACTGTAGAATATTATGGTGTGTCATGGAGAGGATGTCCCTATATGGGAAAATATGCGTGGACTATAAGAGAGACGTTAACTACGTAACTGTGCAAAGGTGTCATACTGGATTAAATTATGAACTAATAATCTGACACAATGGACAGATACAAGATCCCGGAACTCCAAATCCTAATTGTTTCATCCTTCACTGTTAGATGGGAAGAGATAAATATTTGGACGTAGATGGAGAGATGGAGATAAAGCTAAGCCTCGATTTTCCCATCTCCCCTCCTTCCTTATTCTTTCAACTCACACCTTTAGCTCTCCTAAGCCTTTTCCAAAAAAGCAATCAATTTTAATGGAATTACATCACGGCCAGCAGATCCATCCATTCATTTTTTTCTATCCAATATAGCGTCACCTTCTTAGAGAGTGCAAAAGCAGTAGGCCAAACTCGGCCTAGCATAGAATTAGTGAGGAAAGGTAAATTGTAGTTAGTTAGTAGAAAGGAATTATGGTCTATTGTTTCTCAGCGACAATTATTGCTTAGTTCTCTCCGGGAGACCAAACATGGTGCACATTACCACGCCCAACTGCTTCAATTTCCACTAATGTGTTTTTATTCGTTTTTACGTCATCGTCACTCAGCCAGCTCTCAATCCTCCTTTCCCACATCCATCACACATTATATCATCAGCCCACAAAATTTTTAAAACTATTATCAATTAGTCTGTCTGCGTGTCCTACATCTATCCATATAGTACTATCCACCTCTCTACAACAAATATTTCACTTCCTCCTCTCGTAAAACATACGACGACATAACTCCTAGTAGACAAAATTATGTTTGTGCATAACGAAACAAGTATCATTAGTGAATGTACATAAGTAGCGTGTGTGTGGTGGTGGGTGACTATGTGACACATTCCTATCGAATATCACTTAATATATAAGGGAATAGCCATACAGTTGTATTGGTAGATCATCTGTACAGAAATGTTGCAAGTTGAACAAATAGAAATTATAGGAGCTACTAGTAGAAGAACACTTTTCAAAAGTTTAGCATAGAAGTAGTGACGTCGTCAAAAGAGAGAGAGAGACCTATTAGCGTCTCCGTTGCATAGAAAAGTTTCATAGAAAATTCATGCTGCTTCAATATTAAGGTTAGCCTCGGAATGAAACTTAAAGTTAACTCAAGTCCAAGTTAGCTTCACTTGGCTCCGCGTCCGTCTCGTCTAGCCTGACTTCAGTTTTAAACTTTTCTAGTGCAACCAAACTAAACAAAACAAAACTGACAATGAGAGCAGACAAGAAACTTCCACTGCAATGTATATTGAAACTAAATCAACCAGAGAGAGACGGTAGGCTTCTACTAACTACACTTGTATCTATAATATCTACCAAAACCCCGCACACCAAACTGTGACTTTTTGCAATGCCAAATTAGAAATCAAGGCAAACGCTATTTCTCTTTCAATAGTCAAAAAATATATGTTACTAGCTCCAGACATATATAGATATGAGCTTGTGTCTTCCTCCTTTCAGACTATCATTTCTATTAGTTCCAATTTGCAATACACAAATTCACATGCTCTAATTAGCACTTAACGTATTACACAGCATGTGTGATATTAACTAACTAATATGTATTCTCTAGACTTCTGGCACATCATCTATTGAATATTTTTATAAATCATCATAAGGAAGGGAAACATTTTTTTTGTCTATCAAAATTGTAACACCTAATAATAATCTCAGTCAGTCAGGAGATCCAATAATGAAGGAATTATTAATTAGCACTTGATTAATGTTAAATAATATTTATTAGAGTTTGAGTGTGAGCACATGACACATTGTATAGTAAATATTCTCACGAGTTAACTCTAAATTGCTTACATAATAATAGTTTTGAGAGGAAAATTTTGTAGTTTAGTGGTCTGAAAGTCAAAATCAATTCCGTAGTAGCCTGTAGAATATATAGGGAATGAAATGACTGTGTCATGTCGGTGTATCCGACTTTCTGTACAGGCAAGCTTAGTGTATTACGTTGCAGGTAGTCTTTAGTCTACTCTACTGAACTGCATGTTTCTCAATTATCTTCCTATTCCACATGCATTGCATGCAGCATTCCATATCATTATGCCAGAGAGCTATGCAACTAGCTAGGTTAAGGAAGCCAGTTCATTGAATCTTTAACCTTTACATTTAACACAATTATCAAAGGAACAATAAGCTACGTGGTGCCCAACCTGACAAAGACTCTAGACTATATATGCTTACTTGCTATACTTCCTACTACTATTATATACGCTATAGTAATACTGCGTTGTTGAAACCCAATACGATAATGCACCTTAAGTTTAGATTACTAGACACCATAACTCCATTTAGTATAGACAAACTTCTCCTCTAGTACTTTCCTATCAGAATTCCTTTTCACTCTGCTAAATGTAAACATTAGGCTATAATGTTACCTTTTACAACAGAGGAAAACATAACAAGGCTAGTGAACAACGTACATATACGTAGATTTAGCATTTTATAACTGTTATCGTATTTTTTCGTGCTATTTAGTTCGAGTAGTAGGACAGGGAGTTGAAAACAAGACGATAATAATGTAGTGCAAGTTGAACGGATCGGATTCTAAGGGAATTCCACACTTTTCCCTATCCCTCTTCGCACTACACGTGCTATTTACTGATAGAGCTGCTATTTCGGCATTTCATCCCGTCGTCGGCAAGGAAAGGGCGAAGCGAGAGTAGAGTAAAATAGCAGATCATTGTCACAGGGAATAAATCCCCTTTCTTCCAAGCCACACCGATTTCCCTCCAATATCCCTATGCGTCTTAATGGTTATAAATAAAGGTTAGCAGAGTGCTAAAATCTTGTTGATCTAATGCAGATAGGTTTTTTGTGTGAAATAGCACTTGCTAAATCCTAACTATCACTAATAGCAGTTGAATACAAGATATACAATAGTACAATATAGATCCATTTTGCCAACTAGACGAGAAACATTCCAATTCCATGTAGTTCACAAATTCATTTCGCATTACTCAGCAAAACCAAAGAAAATCCAAAGCATTCAATAGAATCAAAGGTAGAAATCCTCAACATCTTCAACAAAATAAGTAAGACACACAAGTTGAGTGAAAGAAACACTTTCGTGTGAAGGACACTTTCAGTAGAGTGTTTAAACCGAACATGCATATCCCCTTGTTCTTAGCATTTACTTACTATTTATACATTAGCAAACAAACAAGTCAAGGTGAACCAGAAGAAGAGTTGATTAAAAACTGCATTCTATTTACATTATAGATTTCTGTATTCATTATAAAATCCACCTTTATGTCGTAAACAACCATTTTTAATATCCGTGAAATATTTTTTCATTACAACTTCAAATAGAAATGTAAAGTCCCTATTTACAAGAGCTATCTGCATTATATTTGAAATTGCAGGGAAAAGTGACTAAAATTTCCACAAGGTGCTGTGACGAAATGTTATTTGTCATTGTTAGCCAAATGGTTTGATAAAGTGGCAAAGTATAAAACTACAGTCTCATCTCACTCAGAACGGGCGTATATGCATAGAGAACAAACTAAAGTTATAAATGTATTAACAGTAATTATACAAGTACGTAGTAGTATGTTAGTACAGCACAATGATATACAGAATCCATTATTTCTGTATTCTGACAGTCATACTAAGGTTTCTATAATTTGTAGGTTTATTTTGGCTTGGCTTACGCCCGAAGGAGTAAAAGTAAGTGAAAAAGAGGGTAGTCAAACGAAGTCGCAGCCAAAAGACAATTAAGTGGATGATGGGTGTCAGTCCATTTTATCCGACATGGAGACATCATTTAAAAATTATAGTTTAAACTATTTTATCTTTCCCTAAATGCCTCCAAGGAAAATAAGGCTAAGAAATAGTAGTATTTCATATAGACGACAACTTCCTATAACATTTTAATAGAGTTTTAACAGAGTATATACAATTATTGTACAGTAGTTATAGGGCTATAGCTAGTGTCAAGGAAAAGAAACAATGTTCATAGAGATGGAAGCGGAGAGCGGCAGAAGCCAAAGAAATTTCTCGAAGCTAGCGAGTCACTTCTACTCAAGTCACCGATAAATGACTCTGTCTATCTGTTCATTGCGATTACAATTCTCTACAAATAATCTGCGTCAACTGAAAATACATTTATATCGTGTCGACGTCATTCCTCTATACTCATGCACCATTACACTCTTCCACATTGTTATTTTACATTATAATAGGCATATAGACAGTTATAATATCACAAAAACTCAAGTTAAACTAACTACGCGGAAAAACTAATACATCTTGTACAAGGATTCCTAAAACTCTCTTCCACCCATTGCAAAATCCCAAAGATACGTCGACACAGAAAAATGTACACACCCTTCGCTTACCTCCTTCTATATCAGCAAAAAAATTGAGATTCTAAAGATACCATCTACTGTCTAGGCTGTTATTAATTTATCTATGAAAAAGCTAATGCTCTAAATTAAATTCGAAATCTGAGAACAATTTGAGTTGTTTAAAAAGTTAAAAGTAGCATGAATTCTGTTGAAATCTCTTTAAATTATAGTGGAAATAGTTTTCGCACATTCCGAATTGGGTTGTAGTCAAGTTGTGCAAATAATAATGGAGTAGCAAGCTAGGAAAAGGACCTAACCCACTAACTTGAGCATTGGGTTCAGTTGAGAGAGCTATTGAAATTGAGTTGAGTGAGGAGGGAGCTGCTATGGAGGAAGGAAGGACGTCAAGAGTCTCGATAGACAAGACAAGTTCATGAGATAATAATTATCCAACAGCTCTCCTAGCTCTTGCTCACATCTTCCTTTACATTCATCCAGTGTGGAGTCGAATTGCATCCGCATATCCAATTTTATAGGTCACATCCTCCTCCTTTAATTACTTTTCGTATTTCTAATTGATGATTTTAATTGCTGTTGGTAGAGAGTAGTAGTTATAGAGGTGCAGACTCCAGACTCTAGTCTCATTGTCTCCAATAGATCAATCTAACGACTGTCCTGGCCTGACATTATTTTTCCCCTCCTGTTTAGCCAGAGAAAATATGTAGAGCAAATAGTAATTACATATGCTAAGCTATTTATTAGTGGTCATGCTGATGGGAGAGGAGCCCAAGCAGGTCTCATCCCATTTTAATGAACTCCACTAAAATGACATGAATTAAACAGGTCTCTGTAATGTGATTAGTCTGAATCAAATAATATTATAGGAAAAGGAAGGACGTGTACTAATGCTAGCTAATCTAATTACAAGGATCATCCTTATTATTATCGAACTATATAATAAGTGTATGCCTGAGTAAATTGCATTAGTCTTTGATATTTACAACTCTGCGGTTGTTTTTGGCTGGGAGCTGTAAATAGCTACAAAATAAGAAATGTTTTAGGTGCTACAACAAATGTAGCTACAGCAAGAGCACATGCACATGCACACACACACAGATGAGATGAACAGATAGGATAATGAAATGAAAGGGACAGGACAGCAAGGCTCGTAATTGCTTCGAACGTTCCGTTGAATTAAATTACGCTAGAATAGAAAAGAGAGCTCTGGAGTACAAAGAAAACATTACGAGTTGAGTGAGTCGAGCACAATAAATGTGTGCTAATTTATGCTTTTTGGGTGGGAAAGGGGGCAGAGCTGTAAAAACCACATTAAGGAGCCAAACAAGCCAACCGTAGTGGCATCATCATGCCATGAGGATGCACAAATTGCAACGACGATCTGCACTCTCTCATAAATAATCTCTAATATACTTTCCTCCTATTCCCTTTCCTACTTCACTATTTTCATAACTTGTCTCTCCACTACTTGCATCCACATACATACATATACCCATCTCTCTCTACTCTCTCTCACTAAATGGCTAGCTCTGTTTTTCACTAATGTTATTTTGCACTATCAACGTCTTCTCTACATTCTAAATAACACGAGACTTGTGGCATGGCGTGCCCTGCCTGCCTGCCTAACTAACTACCCTATATTACATCTTACAGAATAACATCTACTTATCCTCTCTATTACATCTTCAATCTCACAAAGTGCATCCCATCCAGTCAACAGAATTCAACATACATATTCCTCTTCACCCATACACTGTACACTCTCTGTACTATCTGTACACAATCATATGTACATGTACAGCATTAGCAGAGGATCTTCTACTGGAATGAATTTACAGAAAGTCGTGCACAGATATCCAAGTACCTCGTCTTCATATTAAATTACGATTTACGAACATCAGACACAACACAAGGTACTTGTAGCAACCAACCAAAGGCAACTCAACTCTTTTCCATTTGTTTTCTCTTGTTATACTGACATGACATTTAGTTCAAAGACCTTTATCATCCAGGCGCTACAATAACCGTCTATCCAGCTAAATAAACTGACAATACCGACTTCGCCCCATATACACAAATCCTCTCTCCATCTCATACAATATTCAATCCTAGCCCAAAATTACATAGCTAAACACTAAACCACTGAATAATACAAAAATCATCGCAATTTTTATGAATCTTGTGTACCAAACATAAGAACAATGTCATGAAATACTTTGTTTAACTCAAATATCTATTTTTTATTTTACCAAATTCTCAATCAATGTTTCAACTAACTATGTTATAAACTAGATCTGCAGGAAAAAGGCATAGTAGCTATTGACTAACATATTTCCAGTGGAATTACTGTGTTAGTGCACTCGTTTACTTTTGTTGCGACAAGAATACACTAGGTCTTCCTAATCTTTTTAAGAAATGCAGAACAAGCATAGTAAAGGAAGTTAGATGGAATTGTGAAAGCATATTAAGGATTGACAGTGAGAAAAAAGGGGCGAGAGGGCTTTGTGTAATAGTGTTTTGTAAGCCAAGTGTTCTTTGTTAACGGGAGTCGTAACTCATATCTAATAGAGTAGATCAGAGGTTGGAGTGTGAACAATTACACTTTATGACTCTCTTAAATTCTCTAACTGGTAGCTACTGCCCAGTCATAATGCAATCGTCTATTCTCTTCTCCTCTTATTGCTCTCCTCCCCTTTGATCACTGTAAAAGAGAGCTGCAACATTGATTTTATGTTCTCTCTCCGTCACTTCATATCTGTATTAACTTTAACCTAACTAAAGAGCCAACATAAGCTCCCCTTATTTCATGTCATTTTTGTGCGAGTGTAAATCAACCCTTTTGCTCTCAAAGAAAAGTCGTTAAAACTCTAATCTTGGCTATGGCTAGGTAAATAGTAAATAGGAAACTACAGCACACTCATGTTTCCGTCACTCACATTCACGCATAAATGTCCAAGATTCTATTTAGTCATTTCACAATTTTCTTATTCTTTGCACCTCAAAATCATTTCTGTATCTCTACATACATTTCTATTTCTACTCTTATGCGCATTCTATTTTTTGTCTCCTTCTTAATTACATTTAGTTCTTCTTTAGATAGAGGCTAACAAAACAAATGGCATGACATTTCATTGTGATTTGTATTCAAAGGATCATAAAAAGTTTATAGGATGAGACAGTCTCAGGTAATGAATTAACAGTAAATAAGTAGAACGGATAGTGTGGTTTCATGATGATGATGACAATGTCTAATAAAGTAGATTACAGTGCTAGTGGTTTGATGAGAGAGCAAGGAAGCTCATCAGGAATCATTGCCCACAGAACAGAGAATCATGTATTATATATATGTATATATAGCCTCCACAAATGAATCCCATAAAAAACCAAAGAGAGAGTTGATTCTGAAGTGTGTCTATAACTGTGTCCCTCTCAGACTTAACATGACAATAATTAACATAATAGAGTAGACACCTAGATCAAAATGAGAAAAAAAAGCGATAATCTATGCATCTAACTGGACCAGACGGTGACTGTTTGGTGACTAAAGGTGCCTATGCCTCCATGTGGTGGTGGTGGTGATCTACGTTTTGATTATTCGACTACATGTACATACACATATGTGTGTGTGGTGAGTGATAAAAAATGTAGCTAATTGTACGAGACAGACAAGACAAGATTCGCGTGAGTTGAATGGAGACAGCATTCGAAAACAAAACAAGCCATGACAAGGAGACAAGCAAAACAAGACAGAACAAAACAGGACAGGACACTCTGACTCGTCCTATCAGACCAATTAGCACTTTGCTTATTTTAACCATTTCACATCTCCTCAAGACTCCCATCATTTTCTTCATTGCCATTCATTTAAACTGGAAATTGCGACTCTTGGTTTTTATGAGCTTGTTTTCCTCCTCAGACTGTCGCTACATCAGACTTTCATCCATAAATACTCTACTTACCAACCACATCATATACTATACATTACACTCAGATACACGCTTACCTACCAAATCCTATAATACTACAACAAGCTCCCTTTTTTCTCAATCTCCAGCCTTATCTAAAATTGGACTATTATTATTACGACTATTTTGACAATGACAACCAATCCAGCAAATTATCGTAAAAAGAATCCTCCACACCACTTTCCATACTTTTAATTCAATTTAATTTGTTATCATTCTACAAAACAGAGTGAGTCAAATCAACTCACTAAAATTTATTGTAACACCACAAGTTACACTACCAATCTCTCCTCTAATGTTTTTCTCATAACCTTCCGAAAGGATCAAAACCTACTTTACTATACTATATAGAAATATAATATTAGTAATAGCAGAAATATTTGTAACAGCATATTATATCTCTAAAAAACACACAACATTAACGCAATAAAATTCCACTCAACTTCCTCTCCTTAGTCCTCGACACATACTAAAAAATAAATTTGTTTTCGCACAATCTGTCAACTTTTACGTGTGTACTGTGTCTTGGTTGTCGTTTAAAATCCATTTCCACACGGGACACTCTATTTGGCGAGGGAGATACGGACTAAGACGCAAGACTCAAGGAGTACGTGAGAATTATCGAATTATTCTCATCCATTGCAATTCCATGTAATGGGACAGACCACACATAAGCCATCTAAGTACTAGACACACACACACATGTTCATTGGAAAAGCACTTAAAAGTTTAGAGCTATTAAAATGTTATTTGTTTTGACACCTGGATAGGTCATATGACAATATAGCAAGAGGACTGTAGCATCCTTCCCTAGACCAAAAATTGCGTCTTGTTCGTTCTTTGGCAAATTACATGGCTGAATGTGCTACAAGGTGCAAGTCAAACTTGAAGAAACTATACACTGCTGGATTTTAAACATCGCACGAGGGAGAGAGAGAGAGAGATGTGGAGAGGAGATGAGCCGTTTCTATTTTAAGTGAAATCGTGACATTTTTGCAAAATGTTTTATGAATGTGACTTCCCTGGTTTTTAGTGTGAGTAGAAAGAAAGAAGCCTGCACGGATTACTAAGCTCTCTGTGACTCCAGTACCTACTATAAAACTGATTACATAAATCTAGTAATGCAGGACGCATTTAGGTAGTCATAACTATTTAGGTACCTTAACCCTGTGTCTCGCCTCACAATCTCTACACCAATATTACGAATTGGTTATCTATCTTGCTCAACTTATCTATTAGGGCAAAGGCTAGAGCATTACATTGCATCTCACGATCAGTACAGAACACTACAACTATTTCGGTGCCTTTGGATTGTAGAAAGTGTCAAAATGAAATGAAATGCCTCACAGGCATGAAATAAAATTATATTGGATATTTTATGGTTGAGAGCCAGCACTAGTGACTTGACTTCTAAAATCAACCTTCATTTTACATTAGTATATTAAGTTCTGAGCCAGAATACTAGTAAGCACTTCAGAGCCTCTCTCTCTCTCTCTGCACTCTGTGACTATAAAGTCGAGAAACTTCTAAGACAACTCAGTTTCCTACTTTCATAATTCTCACCGTCAACTCATCTCAGCTAACAATCAGTTTTGGTCGTGATAGGAATGTTCATTATCTTATCTCGCCCTATCTAATCTATTTAGCTGTTATTAATCTTCTTCCTCACGCTACAGATGTGACACTATTTCCTCTTCATCATCCTAAACAACACACTTCAACGCTTAACCTATTTTAAATTCATAATACTACCAACAAGCACCACACTATAATACATTTAGTTATTACTTAATTACAATTTGAATTCCCAAAAATAAATATTTCGCTAAAGCTATAATTCTCCTATCCTATATAAACAGATTTAAGTTCAGTAAAATCCAAGTACAAGATTGGTGTACATAGAATGAAATCACAGCTAAATGGCTGTAAGATGTGATATAATATAGGTCATCTTTTTGGTAAATAAAAAAGTTAAAAATGGAAGTGTAATTTTAATTCGATTTTGTTAGCTTTGGTCATGCCTGGTGCTTTATTATATGGTTGCATAAGAATAAACAAATCCTTGAGCTGAAAATAAAAAGTGTGTATGAGTATGTGCTCTAAATTTGGATTTGAGTCTCTGACATGGTTTTAGTAGAGCAAATTCAAAATAAGGATACGTAAGTGTATAGTTAACTTTAAGAGCAGCTACATAAATAGGTAATTTAACAGTCTATCTAAGTTATGTACGTATGATGCGAATTTAACTTGTGATTCATTAATGTCAAAGAAGTAGAAAGAGAGTATAAGTATCTATGTGTATGTAGAATAAGGAGAGCATTGCTTCTCCTTAGTGTAGTCAAGTGAAGGCTATTAGGACAGCCAATTCCCATACTAACTAATTATCAGTAGAAGGCAGTAGAGTCTAGTAGTAGAAGCAAACCAAAAGGCCGGGAATCTCGGGTGCCCACAACAAAACAACCTCGGCAAAAGATTTACTGCATCTCTATTACAAATACCCATATTTACTATTTACTGTAGTGTTATCTGAAGTTATGAGCTGCCTCAGCTAAATTATCTTTTCAATTTTTACTACATTCTATAGCTATTAAGAAACAATCCCTTAGTCTTTCCTTGCCCGACTAAATGCTATTTCCTCCCAGAACAAGCCAAAAAGAGCGAGGAGTAGCCAAACGGAGAGTTGCAAACAACTGAAAGTGTGTAAAATGGAGAAAAAGCATTCATTTACGTTTGGTGAAGAAGCCAAGAAAGGCCAAAGCGTGGAATGGTTGACTAAATGTATCCGAATTGGTGAACCACTATCCTTTCAATCCTCCAAATGAAGACTCTCGCCAAAAAGATTACTCCTAGTGTAGGAATACTAATAAAAAGAAGGGAAACTTTAAGCGTAAGTACCACGAATCAACAAAACAACAAGATACTCCACAGAGTAAAACACATCTGTCTGTCTGTCTTTTTAAGTGTCTCCAACTATATCATCTCTATTATTCACTTCTCTTCCTCTGCACACTGTATACATATACGAGGACTTTGAAATATAAAATCCTCGCAGAGACCACTAAAAGGAATATGTAAGCCAAAGCTGATTGTATCGTATCGTCAGATAGTATGGACGATCCATTCCATAAGTAAAAACGTCTGGAACTTTTCCTTCTTCAACTTTCCCTAATTACATTTCTTTTCCGGCACGTTAGTACTTATTCTTCCACTCAACTTCCCTCTTGCTCCCTATCCTCACACACATATACACATACAAAGAGAGAGAGAGACTTAAACTTCCAAGCTAGTTTTCTATTTTATAGGCCAAATGATGCCAGTAAAAGATCTGCACACTTCTTCCCATCTTTTGGCCAGAAAATTTCTTTCTAGGGAAGAAAATAAGAGGGTCCTAGCATCAAATCTCCTCTCTCATTTCTTCACTCCAGTTAGTTATAAATTAAGTAATACATTTCCTAGTACTACGTACTTATCTCAATTTACAATGTATATGATTACTAATAATAATACAGTGCACTAGTAGCATGAAAATCTAAAAGGATAGTCTGAAAAGAAAGTCAGCTAGGGCAGGGAAAGAAACTTGCATGCAAGAACCAACAATAAATGCTTTCAATTTAATAGAGCCACTTTTTATCCCTATTACCTATTCCGTGCACTAAACTATTTATTACTCCTCTCCTCCTAAAAATGATATGCTAAAAATTAGTAGTGTAGTAGTAGCATGCACTTTGCATGCCCTTTGTAAACTCATATACACATTAGCAGATGCTTTTATTTATTATATCTTTATGCACAAACATTTTAATTTGCTCTCTCCTTGCCTTACAAATGTTAGGGATACAGACATGCACACGCTAATAATATATTTATTCCGTGGAGCAGAGAAAGAAAAGGACTTTAAGTAAGTCGTACAGGGCCAGGGCAAATCAACTCGAGTTATCTGGCTGGGAAAAAAGAGCAGAGAGCCCTAAAGAATTACTTTTCCGACAGAACTGAACCGTAAAAGCTGCCCATTTCCCAAAAAGTAGCCTCTTTCATCTCTCACAACACTTCTTAGTATTTGGACTGGATCCTACACCGATTTTTCATTAGTCTATTTCGACGGGGACATCTCTGCCACTGCATTTAGCTATTCCGCGTACTACATACCATTATCCCTACACATAACATACTTATATCCTGCACATACTTACATGGATACATACACAGTTATCCCATTTAGTCTCATATCCCAGTCACTTTTCGCTCAGTTCACTCAGACTTACGGCCTTGTCCTCATTACCAATTAGAAACAAAAAAAATTCCTTTCCCATACACCATATTCAACATCATCATCGTCATTATCATCACATCCTATACTCTATAGTCTCAAAACACTAACTGTAACTAAAACCCAAAAACTACTTAAACTATATTGTTATCCTTGCAAGAAAAACTTTGTTGTTATCGTCATATTAAATACGACATAACCTTTTATAGATACCTATCTATTGCAATTAGGATATTATTTCCCATGTTTTCACCATCAGTATTTGTCAATAGTAAAATAGTTCAGGTTAGCATGCGATTTCTAGGGAAATGTCGCGTCTGTCTCCCCGCCTGTTCTATTCTCAAACTATACAACTGCTACTCTTGCTACTACTCAATTCCATCTCCTTTTAAATTTTGCTTGTTTGCGAAAACAAATGAAAGGCCTGCATTAACCCACGTAGGTAGTCGATGAATAATAATAAGCCTATATTGGACAAACCATTAAATTTGTTCTCATGCTCATTTTACTTTGCCAGCCTTGCATAATTCATTAAGCCGTTCCTACTTACTATCGGGACATGCTAACTAACTAGGTACTCGCATTAATACTCTCTTCCCTACTCCATTATACATATACACTCACTTCCAATCAAACGGACAAAGTCTGATTAATATAAAAGCATTTTTTTTCCATGGAACAAGTGATTCAAACCAACCAAACTAACCAACTATAGCAATTCTGTCCAAAGTGCCAGTGAATGTACTCGATTGGCATTTGCCAATATTATTCCTGCTTACACGAACTTTTATTTGTTTTTCTCTCTACAGCTACATACAGTCACTCTTCACTCCTTACAAAGCCACTCCACTTTGATATTACAAATCACATCAACCAAAACCAGAGCAATAAAGATAAAACTGATAATGTTGCAAATGGTGGAGTGGATTTACTATTTCTACCTACTACCTACTTATCTATCTATCTGCTAAAGTCCTTTGCTTCAATTTCATTGTTGTTTTAAATCAAAACTACATTTTCTGTAGGACAAACACTCATGGCATTGGATCAAAATTAGCACTAAAAATACAAACAATTAATTTATTAATCATCATCAACTTATATTAATTAATTATCCTATATTTTTATGTAATTACTTCCCTTACAGGAGAACAATGTTAGAAAGTACCTACGCTAATTAAAATCACGTATTAAATGCTCACGAAAATTGCCCATTATCATAGTTAAAATTAAACAATTAATTTAAAATGAACATTTTGAATGAATTGATTGAAATAAGTAATAATAAATGCCTATTTATTAATGGTTTGCCATTTGTAAGTTGTTCGAAGTGGATTTGGTTGAGCAGAATGTATTCCATACAGGTATGCACGCTGGGAGGGAGTGAGAGAGAACATTATAATAGAATTAGATATTATGTAGAACAAGTTGCGACGAGAATCCACATCCACTCCGTCATCTATATTATTAACCTAAAGTTGAGCAAGGAAAGAAAAACAAAATCTAGTTGAGTTTTCTCTTTGATTGAATTTTTCTGCTTTTTCAACTTTGTTGATGTAATATTGTTGTCGAGTTGTGTAGAGATAGAGGGATGAATAGTTGAACAGCCAATAACGATGCCCATACACTAGACATACATTGCCTATTCAAAGATAAGTGGTAAAGAGAGTCGAGTGAGGGAGCTGTGCATTAGACAGGCCTTATTCCTAATCCCTATTGTAAAATAAATCGCAAAGCAACATCGCAAGTGCTACGACTTGACATTGCATCGACAAATTGTCCTACATTCGATTCAACATCTCATTAGCTCCCATAAAGACAAATAAAAAACCCATTAGCATCTTTCGCGAGCAACTCGCACACAAGAAAACAAGATCCTATTTTATTTAGCTGCTCCTTTCTTCATTCTCTATATGCTTACTCTTCTTGCCCCATTTCCATTCTGCGTAGCTATATACATATTAAGTACAGAATAGATAGCAAGGATTCCAGTCCAGCCCTTTTTGATTGTATGGCATTTACACACACACAGCACTCACTATACACAAGACCATCATCATCGTAAAATGCATTATGTTGAGTATAGAGAGAGGAATCTTGTATTCTTGTCGCCTTGTTTCTATCATTTGCATTCGATTCGCATCTCTTCTCATTTACTTCGCCATTTGATTACAAATACACGCATTTGAATTGACTTGATTACACATTGAATTACAACATTCATTACTATACACACTTATTTAGACTAACTGACAAAATCAGACATCTAGACCAGACACCCTTTCCTGTCTATTCATCAAAATTTTCACAGGTAGATGCAGAGATGATGATCAGAGTCAACGGATGGGCTAACTAGCCGCTTCGTCAATTTACTTGTCTGTATAAAGCAAAGCTAAGTAGCTACAGTAATTCTATAAATATCTTAAGTGCATGTTATTAAGTAGGTACGTTGACGTCCTCGAATGAGTGGGAACCTCTCCAGGAATTGATTTTGATTCTACACAGACTCAAGTCAACATAAGTATGGACAAGACCGAATAACTAATTGTAAATAACTACGTAGCTATATAGATTTCATTAAAAACAGACATGCCACCACCACGAACAACAAATACAACAATTTCTGATTATGATGCAATGCCTAAGCCCAGCTATTATATATGCACCACACCACACTACATAACTTAATGACTTGTTATTATCACTTTTTACGAGCATACATACACAACCAGATATTTCATTCTAATCATTTCTATTCTGGAGAGAAACACAGGGCCTTTTTGCATTACTTGACATAAAATAATTTGATAAGACACGCAAGTAAACACGTAGTGTCTTAACTATAGTAAAACGTAAAATCCTCCAAGTCTCATAGCACAGACAGACAATAGAGAACTTATATATCTTCCTTATAGTGTCCCATTATCTAACACAGCAGAAGAATCTGTATCTACCTGTACAAAAGATTGAAGTAAACGTAGGTACAAAGGAAAAGGAAAAAAAACTCTTAATGCACTCCTCTATAATTTAAACAAGCTAAGTAGTGAGCAATAATAAATAAATCTATGGGTATAAGTAGCAAAGAGAATCACCCTGAAGAGAAGGAATGAATGAATCTGTTGCCAATTCACATAGTGCATTGGTGGTGGTGGCTTTGCATGTTGCGTATGTATGTATGGAGGAGAGAAGAATGTGTTTAGGTAGTTAGTGTGATTGAATTGAATGATTGACTATATGGATGAGTTTATTAAGCTGTAAACAAGCCCAAGTCATTAGACTAGCTGACTCGACGTCCAAAGAAGAAAACGGAAAAGAATTATTAGCAACAATAATAACGACGCAAAGCGCACACAGGATGTACTTTATTCTCAACTGAACGTAGGATAGCTAGATAGATAGTTAGAGAAGTGATGTTGTTCTTGGTTTGATAATCTCTTTCTACCTGGGACGGCATGCCAAGTCAGGCCAGGCCAAGCCAGCCAAAGTAAACGAAAGCAAGTCAACTCGAGGATAATGTGAGCGAGACAAAAAAGATCCGGCGCCGCTCGTCCAGCCATTTACGAATGTAACATTAATTTTATTCCCTTTCAATCGAATTACCTCACTTCATATCATATCACATCAAAGCTGAAGCACATCAAAAGAAATCCAAGAACTTTTCCTCTACTTTACAACACATTATATTTTATGTATTACTTAAGAAGAATCTATCCTTAGTTAGCACACATACATTGCCACATACATACTCCATACTCCCTACCTAGCTAACTCTTCCAACCTACGTCAGGTTACTCTTTATATGCTGTACATGACACAAATATTATTATTAAGAATTCCTTAGTAGCAAATAACTATTTCTACTACCTATATACTCTATGATAATATAATGCCTATAATGAATGTGATAGGTTAGAGTAGTTGTGTGTGTTGTTGTGCTGTGCTGTGTGATGATCTTTAATGATGATTATGGCGCGTCAGCCAAGACAAGTCAAGTCAATAGAGTCGCAGCCTCCCTGTGTAAAATATTAAGTATTTCCTATTCATTGTCAAGTGAGGTTAACTATTGCCGTGGCCATTGCCAAAGACAACTGAAAAAGGCAGAGATTTGATCTTGGCACCAATTAACTCAACAAAACTCCCTCTCCTACTTCATCTCCACTACAAATATATTAATATCCCTCTATTTCAATTCTAATCCCCCTCTGTCTCTCTTTACTAAGCCCTACAATTTACTATTCCTATACTTCACTCAATTACTTACTGGTGAACCCTAACAAACTTAATGACTTCACTGGCTTAAGTCTATTCATTCCTTTCTACAGGGTATCTACAATTACACAATGAACAAACTTTAACCACTATCAGCACACTAACTAAATTTATTTAATACAAAACCTAATCATTTTTGTATTACCTATTAATTTAGCGTAAATAATACAATCATATTTCACTTATCTATTGCAAGCAGCTATAACTTGTTCTGAATTACTTGCTGAATTCATGGTATCGACATTTACGCTCGAATAGGTAAGCATGCGAAGAGAGATATTGAAGGCGTGTGTGAAAAATCTTTGAGATATTCCAGATATTTCATGCGTGCTATGCTCCTAATTATACAGTAGCCTTTGTTTATATCAACTTTAGAGTATGTAAATGAACAAAGGTCAAAATGCTACTAGATTCCTTTCCTCTACCCTGTACATTAGACAGTAACGTATGGTATGGTCAGGAAATGCGACCATAAATTACATTGCTATTAAAAGATAAATCCGATAAATTAAGTAGGAACTTGTAGGGTCTCCTTTGAGCACAAAACAAAATTACGTCGCATTAGTACACAGATACTCTACTACTACTATATATAGAGTAGTAAATATAATATAGGTAAGTGTATAAAAGGAGTAGAGAGTGAACCATGTAAATATATGTTACGTAGTCGTACAGAAAGATTAAAGATAGATATGCAGATTTCCTAAAATAAAAGTGGAATGTCCTTATGTGTAGAGGAGAGGAGAGTTGATTCGTCTCCAAAGTAAATAAA
>JAAAYG020010104.1:0-15048 GCA_009936455.2 Tomocerus minor | reverse complement strand
GGCTCTCGTAAAAATGTTCAAGTTAAAGAGGAACACTTAGCATTACATTATCCTGAAAAAATTGAGTACTCTCTCACTGACATTTACATCGATCTTATTAATTTCGGGGCTCAAAGGCTGGAACTAGGAGGAAGAATGGTTTTCTGGATACCCATTTCTAGGTGTCTTTATATATTCATACTATACCTACTCTTCTTTTCTCTTGAAATTGTATATTATTGTAATTATTGTATAGGTATCTATAATATAATTGTATCTATATAATATATAGATACAATAATAATAAAAGATAAAAATTGGAAGTAAGAATTTATAGAAGTAGTTCTATAAATCATACCTCCATAATATTTTTTTGCATTTGTTTCCCTGTATTGTACACTAGAATGAAATAATTAATAACCACGATATTTTGTGTAGGGAGTCGTATGAGGAAGAGAAACTGCCTCAACATCCATGCTTTGAAATTGTGAGTAATTGCGAACAAGTTTTGACAATGGCAGCAGCAAGAAGGCTGATGGTGTTAGAAAAAATTAGCGAACCAACGGTAAACATTCTCGAATATTTTGTGATTCTTGTAATTTGATTGTTGTTGTGTAAATAATAAATGATCTTCCATTTAAAAAGAATTATCTATCATATATTTTAATCTCTGAAACTAATTTACTTGATATGTTTAAATATGTTATGCAGGAAAATTGTTGCGCCGTGATGGATGGGACTGCACTTATGTACAGGTTTCAATTTTTCCTTCCCCCGGACAAGACGAAAACAAATAAAGAAAGAAAATCAATTGCTAATTCTAAATTTGGAAGTAAGGGTAGTAAAAGAGGGCAAGAAGTATATTGAATATTTTGTAGTTTACCAATGTTCACATCTACTGACATGCAAGATATTCGAATAAAATAGCTGCAATTTTCAGAATAAATTATTTAATTCATTTATATATGTAATTATTATAGCATTTAATTCCTCCACTTAAACTTGCATAATACACATTTATTGTCACCAAACTCTCCAATGCAAATACTCCTTATATATTATCACTAACTGGAAATGTTCTCTATAATTTTTTTGTTCCGCTACGTGTTAATAGTGTTAATGCTGATTCCCATTCGCGAACAAAAGTTCAGTTTGCACCTTCGCACATCTGGCGGAAAAAAATGCAGGGATGAAAATTACAGTAATGTGATTAAATGAATAATTATGTAAGGAGTGTAGGAAAACAATTGTGTATTTTACGTATAATATCCCATCACCTTTGCATTACATCGACATATCAGTTCCAGATTGCTTACAATGAGTAATTAGAATATGTACGGTAATTTGGCGAATTCATTGATTTAGAATAACTGTGGCTTGAAAAGAAGATTCACTAGAGCCATAGATTGGGAAGCGCATTCCATTCGCAACAAACAAATAATATTTTATTTAGGAAAACCCTGTGGAACTGTCGAAAATCTTAAAAGGCTGTAGTTTTAATCAATATCCAAAGATGCGTATTTTCTTAATTCTCTCGTTAGCTGCGGTAAGAATTTTGTAGAGACAGTCATTTTATATAAAACATGATTTTTTGTAATTTATTTTTATTGTAGCGGTGATCTTTGTAATTTTAGGCTTTAGCGCATTCAGCCCCAGTAGATTCTAATGTAGTCTCCTCAAATTTGGAAGAGGAACGAGATTCCAAGCAATTATTAACTCTAGCAGAATTTCGGAAAAAAGTAGGACAAGTAATTGGCGAGGAATTATCAAAAGTAGTTAACGGGGCTTGGACAGTACCTCCACCGAAAACAGAGCCACCTCCACCTCCAACCCCTGAACCAGTTGCAGTCACCGAGGAACAAACAATTATCGTTTATATAACGGAGCCACCTCCAGCTCCTGAAGAAACTGCTGCTCCTCCAGCTCAGAATGCAGTGGAGCAGTCTCAACCCGCCTCAGAAGTTCAACCAGTTGCTCCAGCAGCTCCCGCGTCGCCTCCAGCAGCTCCCGTTTCGCCTCCAGCAACACCAGCCGCACCTCCAGTCGTTGAAACAGTTCCTGAAGCTGTGGCTCCAACGGAATTAGTTCAAGAGGTTCCGACTGAATTGGTGGAAGAAGCTACAACAGAAAACGAAGATGAGGATGAAACCGAAGCACCCGAAGGATCCACTGCTGACCCGGAAGAAGCAACCGCCAACGTAAATGCCGCTCCCGAAACAGCTACAAATCCTGCCGAGGAAAACCCTGAAGCTACTCAAGCCGCAGTTGCTGACCAGTCAACAATTATCAATGAAGAAGGTTCAACTCTGTACGATGTTTCTACATTACCTCCGCCATTTGTAGGGAAAGTAGTGGATACCACAGAAGATGACGAGAGAGATGTAGGATTCACCTTCCCTCCAATTGCTTCTGTCTCGGGAAGTGTTGTTGAAGATGCGTTTGAAAGTATCCAGTCGACGGAGCCTGTTCCATTAGTTCCAGTTGGAACCAGCACTGAAGCCAGTGTCACTGCAATCGATGAAGATGACGATGACAACGAAGAAGATGAAGATTACGATGAAAACTCGGAATTTGAAAATCGAAGTGCAAAGAAGAAAGCCGCTATAAAAAAGACAGCTTGATTTTCTGGAAGAAATATAATTTATCCATGAGGAAAATCCTTCTAACTTATTTTGTACATTGTTGAAAATTAAGTCCTATGACAACTTTCGTATGATGTAGTTTATGGTTTTCAGATTATGTCTGTATTGTAAATAAATACCAACTTTTGGATGCTAAATATTTGTCAGTGTCAGTTGCATAAAATGTCATAATTGAGAGACTTTTCTTCCGCCGAACCAGTTGGAAAATCTACTAAAACCAGAACATATTTTAATGTCCATTGCTGCATGACCGTGTCCAACGAATATTTTCTAGATGTCGAAGCAGAAAGAAAGCAAGACCATTCAAAAAATGGATATGAAAGAACTGGCTGAAGACACAAGTCAAGAGGAGCAACCCAAGAGCCCTAAGAAACTAGAGAAAAGGTCATTAGCAGAATCTTAGGTTGTGATACCACAATTTTCGATTAATTTTAGGTACCTAGTAATTTATTTTTATGGCGTTTTTACAGCAGCTCTTCAGAAGAACATTTGGATTTGAGCACAGAGGAAGGACTGAGGAAAATCATAGAGTGCCCCATTTGCTTGGAAGTCCCCCTTCCTCCCATTTATCTTTGCTGCAAAGGTCATATCGTTTGTAGCAGTTGCCAATTGAGAACTGACTACTGTCCTTTGTGTCGCTCGAGATATGGAGACACCCGGAGTTTCGTTGCTGAAAGCATCGTTGAGAAATGCACTTTGAGATGCAAGCATGTCGAGCAGGGATGCACAATGGTTTGCAAAGGTTCTGAAATGCCTGAGCACTTGAGGACCTGCGATTTTCGCCCTGTAAAATGCACTGACTGTGCTGGAAAATGGATCGATTTCAATTCGTATCATTCGCATTTGACGGAATTTCACCAAATCAATGGTACTGAAAACCCAGATGGATTTGTTGTATACAACATGAACCTAGTCAGAGCTGTTAATCCTGGTAAAATCACCAATTTTTATGAATAAATCCACAGATACTAAATAATTTTAACTTTCCTGATGAAAATCATGATTTTATTTAAGGAGAGAGATTTTGCTGGCCTCAATATTACTTCAAGGCCTACGGCAAAACATTCCTACTCAGATTGTACGCTACTCATTACTTCATATGTGCTTATGTCTGTCTTCTGGGCTCAAAAGAGGATTGCGAAAAGTTTCGCATCGAAATCGAGCTCCATTTGCCATCCGACGATGTAAGACACAACTAAGAAAATTAAAAGTACTTAAATAAAATCGAAAAAGTTATAAATGTTTCTTTTACATATTTCTACACACAGTCGATGGTTCATTCTTGGACTGGGAAATCCAGTCATTTCCGCGATGATGCATCGATGGAGATCTTCCGCAAAGGTAGAGGATTGGTTACTCCATTTGAGACTATGTTGGAAGTTGCTTCTATCTCAAGTGAATTGGCAGAGTGGATGTACCATGTCAAGATAAAAGAGGTTTTTACTTAATAATAAATTATTACTATTAAATTCTAATAGATATCTAGAAAATTAAAAATCGTGAAAATCTTGATTATAGATTCCTGTAGTTCCCCCAAGTGCTCCGATGCCATCGCCGATCCCTTCTGCTGTTTCGGATCCAACTCTCACAGTCGAGGAAAACAGTGTTCGTGAATCTTCAGCAATTGATGACAATAACAATATGGTGAGCAACAGATCCCCTGTGAATAATTCATATACCGTTGCGTCGTCGTCACCTTGTGTTGCTGGACCATCAATGCACGCAACCTCTATGCATCTTCCTACAAGCAATTTTGGATTACTAAACTCGGCTTCACTTTTTGCATCTGCATATTCAAGCATGGGAATGTCCAGAGAAGGCACTACTTTGAGCAATTTTAGGTGCAGCGATTGGGACGACTCTGATTCAACGGATTATGATCCTTACTGAAGAAAAGAGCCTTAGAACTTACTCTTCCTTCTATTCATTAATGCAACTACAAAAACTTTACAAATATACATATACAAATCATCATCACTCATGTCAATTACACATGAAAATTGCTTTGAAAGTTTGCCAATTCAAATGTTTGCTAGAACAAATCATGAAATTACTTGTATCTCCTTAAGGAATTACCAAAAAGTTGTCTCTCATCTCAAGAAATTATCACCTAAATCCACATCAGTGTTAAGATTGCCAAGTTGCATAGATGCAAATGATCATACCTACCGGATTTAAAAGAAGTTTGCTTTCATTTTCATGCAATCAATGCGAGTATATGTATCACCACTAGCCGTTTTTGATGCAAGTTACGAATTTCAAATGTCTCAATTGCATCATTACAAAAATATGTGCATGTGAACATAACATAATAGATTTATTTTAAGGATTTTTAATGTAAGCGTACGAAATGTTTACGATGCAAAGACAACTTAAACCCATTATTAGTAAAATCTTGCAAAATATGTCACAGTTTTGTTTTCGCCTATGAATTCGTCACATTTTTCATATATAGCACAAATTGTTTTTGCAGGTCTTAAAGAAAAATGTTATTTATTTTCGAATTTCATTTCTTGATAATTTTATATATATACAATTCCAGCAGATACCAATCAATAATTGATTTCTTGATTTCCGGAACAGGAAATCAATGGTAGCCCTCATTCCTCCTACAATTTAATCATAATTTTTCAAACAATAAGTCATTTTTAGATCGTCTTGTGTCATCAGACAGACAATTATACATACCTTATCGTACTGAGCTTAAAGTTGGGAAACTAGGAACTCGGTGCGCCAAAAGGAATAGGAATAACCTGTATAGAAAAATAATGAAAACTCTTAAACACTGATAACATGATTTTATAGCGTTGTCATCAATTTTTGCAAGGAAAACTTACCGCATCTTTAGGTACCATTTTAGCTGGAAGCACTTGATTCAATTTTGCTAAAATTGGTGCGATCAAATCTTGGGATTCAATCACGCAATCGTCTGTAATTCGATCGATTCTATCGGCAATAGCCGGTGCATGAAGAGCGATATCTTTGAGTCTGTTCAGTGTTTCTGCCAAAAGTTGTTGCATTTGAACCAGTGCATTAGCCACGCTTCTAAGCAAGTCTTCCAAAGATATGCCCAAAAGTGATTCTATCACTATAAGCGAAAGAAATGCAAAACTTTAATCATCTCATAAAGATTTCCTTAAGGGTCAGGGGTAAAGATCCTTGCCATACGATTTCCATTAAAACGGTAGCCTACTCTTTTCATATTAAACTTGTCACAGGACTCTTTTTATAATCCAAGAAACATTTGTCCGATTTTAATGAGAATAAGCCAATAAATCTTAGAAACATTATCTACATTCCTAACAATTTCAAATTTCGGATATAGATTGCTGCTCCGTTTTAAAGAAAATATAATTACCTAACGTATGTTCGATAATTTCCAACATTTCAATACTTTAATATTTTTTAAAAAACGGAAAAGCCATCTGTCCAAAATTTCGCATTTTCCAAAATGTAGATAATTTATCCAGGATCGCTTTGCTTTGGTGTAATTCTCATTAAAATCCGACAAATATTTCTTGAGTTATAAAACGAATGGTGGAGGAATCTCTTCAGAAATATTTAATCGTCAATTTGCCTCTTGCTGGAGCGGAAGTACAAATCAATTCAAAAAATAGGTGAAACCAAGTGAAACTAAAAATGATAGCGACCGTTCGTGATGACGACTAGCAATCTCTCCCTACCCATGAACCTTAAACCTGAATAAAATTGATTAATTTACCATCGCTAACAAAATCATATATTGCTGGATCGGTAGAGGAGACTGGGGGTCTGTTGTTGTAAGAGATGATCGGTAGAACAAGTCCCAATTGAGATAAAATTGGTGTCACGTGTTCTAAAGACTCAAGCAAAGCCGTCTCAATAAGAGCATTGATTTCTCTCTTGATGTCTTCATTAACGGCACCGATAATTTCGGTTAATTGAGTCACAGCGGTGGTCACCAATCTGTCCAAGCCTTTAAGAGTAGTATCGATTTGAGTCAATAAGACGGGTACATCAATTCCAAGAATGGCTTTGATGATATCCGAAAGCCAGTCTCTGGGGAGGATTGGCTCACCGAGTGCGCTAAATTGTTTTCCAGAATCTAACACTGGAGAAGGGAAAAGTAAAAATGATCATGACGTTTCAAAATTGATTGACAATTACATGTTCATTGATTATTGATAAGTTAATTAATTAGTACCAAATTCGTGATTGAGGCCTAAATCTGTAGGTAACGCCTTCACAGCCACTAAAACAACAGAGAAAATCCCCAGAAGTGTAAACCACTTCATTTTCGACAAACAAATATGCAGGATCTAGCTAGCGAAACGTGTTCAGAACAAAACTCTAAAATGACAAGCTGGATAAATTAGCCTTTTATATCGTCTCCACTACAGACTACATGCAAATCATCCCATTTCAGAGTTTCAGAGACTGTTCAGACTACTACTGTATCAAAGGCATTAAAAATGAACAAAACATATTTCTGTCAAGAGTCATCATCGCCAATAACTTTACACTTGGTCAAATAGCAATCCTTGATTATCTTGATACAATATTCAAGTACATTTACATTTTTACATAGAAATAGAGAGTCAGGTGCTTGGTAGACGTTTGGCGGATGATGGGGCCCTACTATCTTATCATTTCCAATTAGTTATTGATGTATATATATACATTTAATGCATTTAAAGCCATTTCCACTAATGTATGGAAGAAACTGAGTTAGAAAATTAACATTTAATTAGTAGTAATGCTGTAATTACTTGCTAATCTTATTCTTATCATCCGAAGCATTAGTGTTACTGTATAAATTACATAATTATTACACACAATTTGTGTTATAACATGACATAAAAGTGCCGAATCACATGCAGCACTCAGACATTATTAATCTCTTTATCTAAATGCACAATGCATGTTAACACTACATTACAATCATTGAAAATCAAACTTAGACATCCTCCATAGTTGACTTTTGAAAAGAGAGTGCATCAAAGATACATGAGATGATTTCGGTCAAGCAGATACTTTCATAAATACTTGCTCACACCGAAATTCTTCTACAATTCCTGTATTTTTGTTTTTGCTCTACCTGCACATAATTATCGGAGGGTATTTCATTGAAATAAACATGATAAGGATGTATATTTAGATCATATCTAAAAACGAGTGGTAAACAATTATATTCATTGAACTTCCTTCTACCATTCAAAGTTCAAATCACTCCTTTATATACTATTAGTTCAATAATTTTATATATCTCAATTTTTGAACTTTGTAGCATTTTTTAGCCACAATATTTCTCAAGTATGTTGTAACGGTAGTTTTGCATATGTGGTTGTCACGTATGACCCAACCAAAACCAGATGCATGTGTATAAAGGATTATGGAAATTTCAATATCAATACGCAATAATGGTCATCAATCATCTTATATCAGAATCACGTTTCTTTCACATGATACATTGTCTTACGCATGCTAGGTCATAATACCATGATAAAAATATGTCCGCTAAATCTCATTTTAATTAATACATATAGAAATTGAACGAGATTACGGAAGAGTGCATATTATTATAGGCAACTAAATTTTGGAAAGACTATAAAAGTAACTGATGCAGGGAAACGTGAGAATCGAAAGTATAGAGAGCTAGGTCATGAAGTCCGGATGAATATGCATGTGCATTTCGCAGGATGATGACGCAATTTTATGAGCGTACATAATGAATTAACGTAATAGAAAACGTTTATTCGATCTTCCCTTTGTACAGGGCTTGACGTTCGAATCAATGTCCATTATTATAACATGCGTGAATAATTTGATAAACATAACATAACATCAATACACACAAATATAATAAATTATTTAGGCAATAACACTTCAGCCATAACTAACATGATAGTATATCTGTAGGTGTAGGCACATTGTTTAACTATTAACGTTAAATTACATAATACGAAACTTGTAACATTAAATAATGCGTAAGCATAATTAGGTAGATTATCATTAGGCATCTTTGTCACGTCCACTTTTTATCTTCTGATAAAATAGGATCTGATATCTGAAAGGAAGAAATCTTCGCATTTAGTAAAATAAAATACATAATATTACAACTAACAATTTTAAGCAATGACGATTGTATGCCAACTCAAGACAATTCAATTATAACATTTTTAGTCGCTGTCGCTTGAATAATACAAAGAAATTCAACGCGAGAAGAAATAAGTCAACAAGAACAATAATAATCGATTTCAAATAATAATCAGTCAATGTGGTTTACAGTGTCCAAACAAGTTGTACAATGTTTTACATAAAATTAAGAATTCCTTTTCGTCACATTATAACATCCTATCAACCATATCATAGAACGTCCAAAGAATGTTTACTTTTTGCAAACACGATATTACTTATGTATAATATTAGCATGTGTAAAGTCATTTCGGTAATAAATATATTCTAATCTTCTAACTCATTATAATTTTCTTTTGATTATTATGGACAATCATTACCTATTCTACCTTTGTTAACTTTAATAATCTATTTAAAGCTATACTGATACTTATTGTCTGAAAGAAACAAAGTCTATGAGCAATTCGTGTCCTGCACATAATGATTAGCTACTACGAATAGTACAATCTTCTTACAACCCCATCCTAACAATATCAGCTCAACTCAAAACTGCATGTTTATCAGATTTACAGTTCTAGCTTCCAGAATACGTGAAATTATTGCTATTTGTTTTAATACGTAGAATTGTGATTCTATTATTATTATTATTTAGTTATTGATTTTCGTAAATTATTATCCTCTTCTGAGCCATATGGTTGATTATTAATTCCTACAATTATCATATTATTTTTTACGCAGGCATATAGACCGATGTATTATTTGAATTTATTTGTTACGCAGTCACATTTTAATAGTCTAATGACAGAGGTATCATAATATCGTTAATGTTGTCTCATGACTTAATATTGTGGAAGAATGAGTACTTGAGAACCAGATAAAATACTTCCAGTCTAATATACGTACTAATGTGCTAAAACGTTCTGGTAAATACAGAGATATTTAGTAGATCTTTAGAAGAACAAAAAAGTTAATGGATATATATCGATATCATTATTATACCAACTATTTGTTGTCGATCAGTAGAGTTAGCAATAAATATGCTCTTAAATACATAATCGTTCTGTTTAAATAAATTATCTTATCTCTAGAGACTTAATACGTATAATGTTGCATATATTATGTAGTACGACGTAATAGAAAGGATTCACATTCCGTATCCGTTTACTTTACTTATGATCCTCGTCTAGGCACCATTACCCACCCGGGTTCCGGTTCGGCTTCAGGAGTGCCTGGTTTTCTTTGTTTTCGTCCTTTGATGATTTCTAATTGCTTTTTTAAATTAGTATGATACTGGACAAGGCTTTCCTATAATTAATAAAATTCATTTGGTTAGCATGCAATCAAAGATTGTGAAAATATTAAATCCAACACTCAGTTGCACAGAAATAATCCCAAATATTTTAAAAGTGCTTATTTTTAAACCCATATATGTTGCAACAAAGAGATCAAGGCTGAGTGCAAGAGTGCACAATCAAAAATAGTTTAAAAAATTTCGAAAAGAAATGGTCGTACATTTTCACTTTTTAATTCTCTCATTTCTTGGAACGTTCTACTCTGGTCTCTAAAAGGTCCATACTGTTCTTCCTCGGCAAGCTGCTTTTCAAGGTCTTCCTTTGCTTGCAACAAACAAGCGATTTCTGTTTGTGTTTGCAGATAGTCTTGAGCAAGCTGTTTATAAATTACAAATTTAGTCAGTAACACTATGCTAGCTTATTAATAGTAATTAATACTACAATAAAACGGATACAGTGTATAGATATTTTATTCAACTACGAAATGCATTGTTTCCACAATAATTTCTATGAGAGGAAATAACTATAAATTCTGCATGCGAAGGTCAATGAAATTTTCCATTAGACAAAAGTAAAGAAAAAATTAGTTCAAGTTATTTGGATAAAGTGAAGAAAGATATTACCCAATAATATTTGGGGAAAGTAAACAAAAAGTCTATAGAATATTATTTGGGGAAAGTAATGGAAAAGTCTGTAGAATATTATTTGGGGAAAGTCAAGAAAAAGTCTGTAGAATATTATTTGGAGAAAGTAATGGAAAAAGTCTTTCTAATATCAACGCAAAAATAATGGGAGCAATGTTAAAACATGGTGTATTAGAAAAATATTTAATATGGGGCAAAAATTGTGCATGTGCTGTTGCTACATAATATATGTACAGATAAATTAATTTTAGATTTCTTACCCGTTTGTGCTCTTCGAAAATGCGCATGGATTCTGGTATGTCAGTAGCAGGAGAAATAGGTTGTAGCTCAGGGTCAAGCATCAAATATGCATTTTCATAAACATTATCGTTTGTCCCACCTGCTCCTGTAAAAAGAATCAACAAACAAAAATCCTTTATTTACAAAAGTGACTAAATTCAAAGGAAAATCCCAATTTAGCCTTTCTTCGTCTAAAAACAGAAATATAAAAATATCCTTCAAAAGCGTAAAGTAAACATACCACTATTTTCTTGAAAAAGTAACCATCGACATTGCAAGGCCCTACATAGAAAACTTTGTTTGTCATGATGAACACTAATAGACTGCTGATTAGATTCTATCACACTGAGCATTCTCCTGTCATTTTCCGACGAGACCTGTTGCATGCTCTCAACACTGTGATCATTATCCTCGTTGATATACGGACTCTTTCTCAGAGCATCTAAGGTCAGAAGCATATTTTCACTATTATTTCTATTTTTCATCTCTGTGATGCGTCTACTTCTACTGCCACTTGTAGAAACACTATTACTACTACTGCTATCCGAATAAAAAATATCGTCTGTGTCTTCACTGCTAGCACTTCCACTTCCACTAGTCGATTCCTTATGGGCGCACGCGTCAATTTGGCAAATCATGGCGAGAATATTATTCTTTTGAAAATAATATGTAGCTACTGAATATTTTAAGTAGGTAGCAAGTTAACAAGAAACTTTCCCGGTTTTCTCAAAAACAATTTTGTCAACCTCGTCCACAAAATACAGCTATAGATGTTAATAAACAATGACCAACAAGAAGATCTAAATTATTAAGAGAACATTTCATTGGATCACTTCTCAAAAAATATGAACAATAAATTAGGAGGAGAAGAGAGGAAAGCTAAGAAATCACTGCAGAAAGTTTCTACGAAATGAATCCCTCTCTGCCAAAATTACATACGCAAATAGGAGAGAGAGAGAGAACTAATTGTGTGTATCTTGTCTTGGTTTTGACTTGTAAGTGAAATGCCTTGTCTTGAGACTTCCACTAAACTCTTTGAAGGCCTGCTCACATCGCTTTTCCTCCGAATTCGATACTGAGATGAAAACTGCCACGGTGAGCTAACATAACATAACACAACGTAACAGACAACTCAAGCTTAACCTAAACCAAACTAAAGTAAATGAATCTTCAAGTAAAAGTAAAGGAAACCTTAGGAAATGTGTAACCACAATTTCTGTTCTGTTACAACTACTAATACATACTAACTAACTCTCTCTCTCTCTCTCTATACAACTCACATCATCATTTCACTGGCTAATATACGGATTTTAGCATCTGAAACAAGGAATGGATGACTCTTGGCAGCAGTTCTTGGCACATGGAATCCTCTCACGAAAAATCCCTTAAACTCTGCCAGCTCACCTAATCTAAACGCAACCTCAGAAAGAACCTAACCAAATTAAACATAACATACTACTATCATCATTCTCTTCAAACTTACTCTTAAGATACATTATAACACAATATATATTTGTATACCCTAGTAGAAACCAAGAACAGCATCATACTAATAACGCTTCCTGTTCTGTTCCGTTCTCTACTAGTCGTTAATTGTAGCACCGTATTAACCGGAATAATACAAACTTACATCTATTGAATGACTGTCTTTTTATTTTTTATACACAACTTCTACAGTGCATCTCAAAACACAATCCAAATTAATATCATTTTCATTTTCATTTCTATAACATAACATGTGTAGTGAATTTCCTACGAGTTAATCTGCACAACTAAAGTAAAATTACATTTTAATCAGCACAGATTAGCTAGAGATTTTTATTCAATCGTTTTAAATCGAATAATTTCAAAATAATTGGCTCTAGATAATCTAGAATGTAAAATATACGTAAAAACCCTAATAAAAATCATACAATATCCGTCATATATATACCTAGTAAAAACCATAAAATTACATGATACAATAAAGAAATTTGATTCTAAACATTAAAATTGTTTTTCGACAAATCTAACCTCAGAAAGTTTGATTATTTATTTAAACCGATGTTTCATGGATGACTTTCAACAGACTTTTAGCTTTTCCGCAGCCTCTATCTACAGCTTTCTATTTTCTATCTAAACCCAAGTGAAATATTTTTGAAGCACCATGTATTTGCATGAAGTGTGTCTAACTATAAAAATATATGAGGATGACTTCCCTCAAATCTACTACATGAATAACTAGTCTAACATTTAAACTATGTTACACTATACTCTCTTCCTTTTCTTAGATTTCATTACAGGAGGAAAAAAATATACACACCTAACTGGTAAACTGCATTGCATTTAACGAGTAAAAGTTTCTTTTACTTGTTTCCTTGTGTTGAGCCATTCGCCGAAATATTTAGAGAGAAGCCTAAACTTAGGCTACCACCACACCATCGCATATCCCATCCTATTCCAGTTTCCAACAACACCAAACCAAGAGATGACTCATCTCATCATCTCCACCGACCAGACGGAGAAGAAAATCACAACTTAAACTAACAATCTCTCTACAAACAGACGCGAAGATGCATCATTTTTTTCCAAATACATGTTTACATGCAAATCAAATGGGAATGGAAAACTGTACATGTTTCTAATTTATATAGCTCATAAACAGAAAGTCTGTTCACTCACAATCTCTCACTTGTTCATTTCTATTAAAATCGTGTTCTGTCACTAAGGCACAATACCACAACCCTACAAACCCTTAACTACCAATACTCTATTTATTCAGAGTGACAATGTTGCTCTATATGCGATCAATTTATTGTTTGTGTGTCTGTCTGTCCTTCCGTCCGTCTGTCTGTTCGTCAAGACGATCGATAACGTTTGAACGCATTAACGTACAGCAATCATATTTCCTGTGCATTATCTACATGTCAATAGGAACCTCGAATTAAGAAACGGGGTCATTCGGATCACAAGGTCATCAACTATAATAATCGAAATCAAATCGGAAGGTTGGACGCAGTGGACAGACACAGATAGTGAGTGAATGGATGGGAAGAAGTGAGAGGAAAGGAAACGTATACACAAACAGGACCAGGCAGACACCAGAGATATGGTAACTAATAAAACAGTATCTAGATCAGACATATCCATATTATTCCATATACACTCTTTCGGCCACATTGATTGGTTGTGGTAAATGGCGCGAGTAGGATCAACTTTTTAAACTACAATTATACTACCATGCTTTTACTAATCATTGTAATGACGTTACTCTGCAATTAAAGCTGTTTTACCACAGTTTATTATGTTTATATTTGCACGAGCTAAACTTTTAAGCATTTTTAAAACCTGAGATGAGAAAAGCATATCCAATTGCTAGATTCCACGTTTTATTTAGCCCAATACGCCACCAATGCAATGGCTCAAAGTCATTTTTTTAATCTCCTTTTACTAACTGTCTACACATAACCTTTAGTACATTTTCATATTGCCAAATATAAACCTTCGCTTTCTTTTTCTATTCTAAAACAAAATAAATGCGTAAAAAACCAACTTTAGCACTGTTTTCATACTATATACGATTGTGCATAGTGTAAGTATATTATACCTATAAAATATTCACTCTTTTTTACAATTACAATCCTCCACTCAATGCGTCTCACTCGTGTAATCTCCTTTGCTTACATTGTGAAACACACCAGTTGCAAATCTCAACGGAATTCTCCATTCTATGACTCATCCTTTCTGATCTGATCCCATTACTACACATCCTTGTCCTCATCCTTATTCATTCAAAACACATTCTAACTTCCTTCACTGACTTTCTTTAGAAAATACACACATGTCCCGTATATACACGGTTTAACTTTATGACTGACGAACGGATCACTATATATATATCACTATTTTTTTACTACTTTTACACATATACTACTAAAGCTCTACTTTCTACTTCCATGTTCTATCAATCCAAATAAATTATTTCATCAACTGCTACTATTCCTAATGTTCCCTACAATAAAATAAACGTTTTTAATGCTTTTTTATTAAGAAACGGCCTCGTTTCTTTATAGCTTCCTTTTGTCTGTCTGGTCGTACGTTCGTACGTTTGTACGTTCG
>JAAAYG020010093.1:0-24190 GCA_009936455.2 Tomocerus minor | reverse complement strand
GAATATTAAGGCACATTAGGTATTAGTATTTCCTATGGAATGCTATTTATGTAACATCTGAAGGGAGATTTCAAAGGAACAGGAACTATTAGTACTTATTGCTAGCTAGACATAACAAATGGAAGTATGGCACGAGATCCGGAACAGTCAATAATAGCCGTTTCTACTTGGAAAAATATGTTTTACAGGCTATTTAGCCTTCTTAGTAGCAGCCTACTTAGTTTAAGTAGGTAGCGTTATTCATTCATGATGTACGAGAATTTGAATGCTAAGTCGGGGATAAAAGGTATCATCTTCAGCATTAGAGGCTAATGTGATGGAAGCTAATAAAAAGTGTAAACTCACCACATGATACAAATAGGAATGATCAAGAGACCAGCAGCCATAACGAAAATAAATCCATGAAAAATGGGTCTGGTCAGAGGGTAGAGGCTGTTGAAGAGGATGGAGGCGAAGAGAGTGCACAAGTCTTCCATGATGGCCACGAAAGCAAACATCTTCCCTGTGAAATATAAATGTATTTTATAGCATTAAAAAGTTGTAGGCAGCAGTTTCTCCTTCATTCAGTTTCATGAGCATGTCAGCAACTTTCAGGATCAGAGAAGATGCGAAAAGAAGTATATTATAGTCTTTCATGAAGTTGACAGAGCGTTAAATTGGATGTTTGTAATATCTCGTTACTGATAGGTAGAACCTATCAGATAACGAGATAACCCAATGATTGCCACTACCATCCATCTCCTTTCTAGTTATGCCAATAAAATATGACCTAGTCGCAAATAGTGTTATTTATTAGGGGAAATAATAATTATGCATGACATGCTCTTCAACTGTCAAGCTTCGCAATCAGTTCACATAGAATTTCTTGCAAAATATTTGTAATTTCGGGATTCCGTTATGCAAAGACCTCTCTTATGTAATTCAATTGAGCACCAAGCATAAAAACTCTGTTAGGAAGATTCACTTACCTAGCAGTTTCTAGAAAAGATTTTTAAGAATGCGCCAAGAAACTTTGCAAGAGCCTATTTTATGCACTCAGTCTGCATAGGAATATGAGAGATTTAGATTAGCTATATTCAAAGCAAACTTCCTGTGCTCTCTGGACTTTTGATCTTGTTAGCCATAAGGGAAACTAGAATCCTGGAAAAAAGTCTAAATTCCTTCCTTTGTGCTGATGCAAGAACTTCTTGCAAAAATAATAAAAATACATCTCAAAGCTAATTAAGACAGAGAAAGGAGATGTTGATCGTTGTGGCGTTTACGGATCCCAAATTTTTAAAGCTCCTTCATGCATAGTAGTAATACCTAATACCTATATATGCTTCTATCATTCTTGAGACATAATAATTACATTGCAACATCGTAATTTACATGCTTTGTATACATTATTCGATTAGCTGCGCATTTTAAACGAATAATATTTGGGTCAGTTAAACTAAAAAAAGTCAAAACATTCACTGACGCACTATGCATGTAATCTACTTTTAAAATAGAAAATAATTTGAATTGTCATCAAAAACAAACACATTAATATTAATGCATTGTTTGACAATGATCATCATCATAAAAACCACAATGATCCATAGATTATAGTTATCGTCTACGAAAATGACACATTGAAATCATTAAATTAGTAAATAAATAAATAACCAACTTTGTAGGCTTAGATTCTTTTTCTTTATCAATAATAGATGACAATTGGACTTTTTCTCCAGAATTCTAATTCAATAACCGGTCCGAAAGTCCGAATTAATGTAAAATAACAATTGCGTTTGAAAGTTTCAAAATAAACGCACCATCAATGCAAAAACGTTAAAGGCAATATAAGTGAGTAGGTAACTTATTATCTCATTAGATCTCATAAGATTTTATTTTCTTAAAGTCGCAGGTTGTTACTGATGTGAGTGAATGTTCTATGTGAGAGTTCACAGTGCCAAACTGAAACGGGGCAAACTAGGTGGAAAGGGCACGAAAAAGAAACCCCATTTACATGCGCTCATAGCAGGGTGAAAGTTGGGAACTAAAAGATGACCACCTCTATCTGTATTTTACATAGAAGAGATACATTTTATATCATATAACTGACTGATGATTAGAGAAACTTGAATAACCATGGCACGCTTTAAATTACCCTTGATGCCATTTACATAAAAGGCATTTAAGAGGAATTACATGCCTACATTTAAAGTATAAAATTACAGGAAAGAATGTTAGAGCCAGTTGTATCAAAATTCCAAAAATTCCGGCTTATTTGTAGACAGGGAGCCTAATTATAGCCCGAGTCATTTGTAAATCTAAAATTCAATTTTGCTTGCAAATCGTTTTATAATTTTGTTATATTGAACTATGTATTTAGAGTGGGAAGAGAAAAGTGTTCTAATGTGAGGTATCCTAAACCCGATGTGTATGTAATCACCACATAAGATATATCAAAATATCAATATATCATTTGAAGACATGAGTGTAACTAATAAATGGAGCAACTTTTCCTTTGAATTCTACCAAATTCCATTCTGAAAATCCTACTCAGTTCCATTTGAAGTTCTAAAAGTAACTTGATATGAGTAAAGTGGCAAATTATTATATCTAGGTATGTCCTTTTTGGTCTGCTGAGCAATACCCTGCTATTAACAATGGCTTTTAATTAAACAGAATGGAATACTCAAAGGTTTAGAGGCTCATCATTTTATTCTACTTATATGATTCATTTTGCAATAGGGAACGATATCTTCGATCCACTGAAAGTTGCAATCATCTTTACACGAGACTGGCGAATCGCATTGCAGATGCAGTACAAAAAGATGCAATAATAGAACACAAGAATACATAGCCACTCTTTGTTAGGTAGTACTTTGTCTAGCCAATCATTAATGTTTGAAGCCCAAAGCGAAACGACTACTACTCAATTAACATTGGATTATAACGAAGGAGATAAAATTGTCATGTACATATAAAGATTGCCTGTATTACCTTGTTCGGATGGTGCTACCAATTTGGAGAGTAAAGCCCGGGCAGCAGGGATGGTGAAAAAGCTGAATACTGCTACAACTGGTACTGTGAACAGAAAGGTATAATTGGATTTAATTAATTACTGCTCTCATTTCCTAATGATTCTAGTTCGCAGTATCAAGGCATGTTTAAATGCACACGAGGAAAGATAACTTACCACAAAATGACATGTAAGAATTATAGCTGAGACCATAGAGAGCCAAGCCGGCCATTCTGGAAATTATGCCTATAATACATATAGTTGTATCGGGGAGCTGGAATTTTTGCAGAAGAGGCATCACCAGAAGAAGACTGAAAGCTCCCAAGCCGTACTTGATGCCGAAGTAGTACGAGTACTGTTGGTAATTCCACTGTAATGGAGTGTCTCGTGCAAACAAGTATGCCACATCCAGTTCACCTGAAATTAAAATTAACAACAAATGATTACAGGGCTTTAAGGGCATCTTTTGAGCAACTTAATTCCTGAATTCTCTTATTTATTGCAGTATAATCTACTTAAACCAAACAAACCATCTGGCGGGGTCCCTACTATTAATCTCATCAACTCATTAAACCTTCGTTCTTCCGGCTCCCAATTTACATGGTTGTATTTCATGGGAAATATAATATTGAGCTGGTTGTGTTGTGGCTGCGGTTAGCATATCTGGCCTGCATGCGAACCTAATATTACAATTAAAGTATACTACACTGTAAGTAGGTATATAATTAAACTATAGTAAAATTAAATTATAGATACCCAGAAATGAAGATACAAATTGCGACAACTTAGTCGCATTAATTCCATTAAATTTCATAATACGCTAGTATGAATGAGAGAAAACCGCAAATTTCTAAATATATCATTCTACAGTAAACCCCTTAAAAAGACATCGCGTGCTAACTTTTACTAATCTGACTCTTTGGTTTGATGCCGATTGCAGTGATGAAATTATTTTTAAAGACTTTCCTAGTAAGTACAGATGAAACGAAAGTATGCATCACCTCCTGTAAAAAGAATATTACTTACTGATGGTCATTTGTTAATAATCGTCATTAGTCAACCATTCAGTACACCGAAATAATTCTAATTAAAACGTAAAATGTACACTTTGATCTTATACCATGGCCCAATTTTATGTTTGCTGTATCTCAACATCAAACAGAGGGAGATAAAAGCAAAATATGATGCACAAGTACTATTTATTTCGGTGTAAACAGTAAAATAAACTGCCGAGTCAAAAGCTTTGTATTTTGCTTGGCTATGCTTTTACAATGTGCACGGAGTTGTTTGTTTCATCTGGCACACACAGGCACACACCGAAAACACCGGTATCAACCCAAGGCCAAGGTTGGTGTAGTTATCATTGCAGTGCAGGCCCAGGTTAGCCCATCCGATGTTTTTAAAATATAATCTCATCCTCTTTTGTATTGAACAAGTTGTGGTTTATATATATATTTTTTTTCAATTTCGTACTATGAGATTTCTTTTTTTGGAGAAAGCAATTATTTTCTGCTTACCATTGTAAGAAAATTCATCTAAACTTTCATTAATATAAAATCGTGGTTATTTAGAGTCAACTATAAGTTCTAGTTAGTATAAATCGCATGGTGCATTTTATGTCACGTCCCATTGAATAACGTGCAGGAGCTAAAGATCAAAGATTGTTTAAAGTAAATATTAATGTAGCATAAGTATATAAAATCTGAAGTGACCCATAAAAACTCAATTGGTGAAAATATAATATTCCAGTTTCACATTCATTGCAACATGAACCTGAAAATTATTATTTGAGTACACTTTCATATTAGTTATCTCTACTCTATACTAAATTAATCTGTCATTTATCTCAGTTGGCTATTTTATTCCGCATGTTATTTTAGCGACGTAAAATTAGCAAAGAGAACTCCTGGATGATATGAATTATAGATAATGATTAGGATGCTGCGAACTGTGAGTCACGTTGCTTTTGAAACAAATAGCTACGACTGAAAATGGCAAACTTGGACTCCCATACATATCATGTGAGGGAAGTTTACGATACGATACAAATTGCTTTTATGTAACTTATCCTTGCCCTAGAAAGTTAAATCCAGTGTTCTATAAATGAAAGTGTGATCAATGAAAAGTGTGATCCAGTGCCGTATTTGAAACTCAGTTTCGGTGGGGGGGGGGGCAAATACATTTTATTACAATATTTTCAAACGTTCCAATTTTGTGTTTTTGCCCAAAAATTGATGAAATACATTTCTATACTTTTTCTCGACATTTCGGGGGGGCATTTGCCCCGAATGCCACCCCCTTAATGCAGCCTTGGGTGATACGATAAACAAATACGTTCATCCAGTCCACTTTAGTGCTCTAAATAGCTATAGGTACTACAAATATGAGATAAGAAAAATGGGATACTGTTCTATTAAGACCCCCTAATAGAATAATATCGCTTAGTGAAATGATTTGAAAACAGAACTGATAGATGTACATAAAAAATCTTGATAGTAATTTAATGACCTCTGTACCCTCTCCCAAATCATGTTATAAGTACTGAAACGTTTCAAAACGTCAATACTTTTGTATTGGAGTAGATGACGTGCTTTGTTATCGCGAGTCTTGGTTCTCATCAAAAATTTATATCATCGTAAATCTTAGTTCGTTTTATTAGCCACATCCGCGTGAGATATGAAGGATCTTAATTACATTCTATCACAAGTCAAGAGCCCCATAAATATATGTAAGTGTAAGAGTCATACACGTGCGTTGACACATACCGGCAAAAGTGAAGACTATAGTTTTCATGGCTAATACTGGATGGTTATAATCTGTTTTGTGTATTACTCAGTTACTCGTCACAGTGTTAAAAACGAATACAAAAGTCTCAAAAAACTCCATTTGCCTAATGTTTTTTACTTCAATCGGACCCGCATGAAATTTATGTACACTTCACAACCTTAATTTCTCCGATATGATTTGATTTCATAGAAAATGACTAATCCTAATAACCAATTTTATATTTGCTACTTTAACATTACCATTTATTTATTACGCCATACACAGTAGGTGTAAATGACACGGAGAAGTTTTTACGTAGATAGTTACAAAAGACGAAAGAGCTGCTGCGTACAGATTAGTTCTGAATACCAAACTGTTTATGATCTAGGCTATGTCTGTGTAAGTAAACAAGAGCATATCACATTTCCAATACATAGAGATATTTGTTTGTAGTCTGCCATCCGTATATTAATTGCCAGAATGCAATGTGGTGCCCATCCTTATAAACTGATACTTTACGTGTTATCAAGTTTAGAAAGGAGAGAGCATAATATTTATTTTGAAAACACTGTGTATCTGTAGTAAATGGGTGTTCGGTACACAAATTAAACGATGTTTCATTAACGAAATAAGGTCTCGTTATCGGTGGCAATGCATAACGACTTGTCAATGAATCCCAGTGCCCTCATGGCCTTGGTTTCAGACAGTCGGGGTTAGGTTAGCCTTTATCGTTCGGAAATATCTTTATCTGGAAGCATTCAGTAAATTATGCTTCTCTGCAGATGTGTGCAAATAATAATTGGCAATGAATACATTTTATAAATACAAGTGTAAATACATACCTACTAAAAAACCAAATAGGTATAGTACCTATGTACATATTCACATAGAAAAACTTATTTACGCTGAGTAGAGATTATTCCTTGAAAAAAGGAATAGGATGACTAAAATGCGAGCCTTGCACGAAATGAGGTAAGATTTGTGACTGGTGGTTGAAAACAAAGTTACATGAGATAAGACTGTTAAAATAATATTTTATTTTCAGCGACCAGTCACTACGACCATGCTGATAACTGAATGGAGATTGTCTTTTTCCTGAGTATATGTAGTGTGAATAGTGTGATATGTGGACCTTTCTTTTCGTACCATTTTGACATCCTATATTGCTACCTACTGGCCTAAAGTCAAAAATAAAATATGATATCCACTTTGCAGATGTAAAGGCCAAAAATATTTCAAAATAGTTCAAACCACCAGGTTTAAAGCAGTATGTCACCACGTGTGAATGGACGAGAATGAATTTGAGAGATGAATTTCCCCAACAAAGGGGAGTTAAAACTCAAACTACACCGTGTAAACCTCAATTCATTTAATGACCCCGTACATTTTATAAGTGACTAAAGATGGTAGGACATACACAGGAAATATCATTTGTCTAGGTCTTCATTTGCAGTCAGGGGAAATATAAATATATTTTTTTATGGTGCATATATACATTGACACAGCCGTTTTTAGTATGATCGAAAATGTAAGTTTATATAATATACGTTTGACACGCACTATGGATATAGGATACAGTACATTATACATTACACATACATTTATCGTGCTTTTCATAGATGTATGTTGTATGTTTCTATTATGTGTCTCGGGGCAGTTTCACAACTCATTACGCAATTATTCTATAAATTGCGCAGAGTAATATATTTAGTAAATAGTTTACTAAATAGACTCATGTTTTGGGCATGCTAAGAAAATATATTATTTCGAAGGATTTAAGTCAGAATGTTACAATTTAGAATGCAATTACAATAAAGTGTGTTGGCACTCATTAAGAAGCGCAAGTTTTCTTTGATAAAACATAGAGCGCTTGAATATTGCATTAAGTTGTCAAAGGAAATGGCTGTGATAAACGAAAGGTTGACACTGTAGAACATCGGCACAATCAAAGAGTGATGTTTGTAAGAGAAGGAACCGACCAAGGGCTCTAGAAGTATATTGGAAGAATGGGAACCGACTATAGTTTTAATTCTATTAGCTATACTAAGGGATGACGGAGAACTCTAAGTCAAAACTGTCAGAACTAACAAAGGCAGCTCAAAATGTCATTATTCCCTAAAGTAAAGAACACTTAACTAACTATGAATGAAGAGAGGCTTTTGCAAACGAAAATACTATTTATAAATTTGGCTGAGGTTAAGGAAAGCCACAAGGAATGATAGGAAAGATCCTTTTATATAAATTAAAAAAGGGGTTGTTTCCCTTTTTAATTTTCTAGAGCGAAGACAATATTTGATGATGGATGTAGTTTAAGTAGTTTTTTACGTTTGTAATATTCAAAGATTCTATTCCAGTCCTGATATACTCTCCGTTTGCTTGTAGAAACGAGTAGGTATATATATATATATATAAATAAGCAATAAAAGAAGCCAGCATATTTTGCATTAAAATATTTGCCTTGAAGAGTCTCTTATTTTCTGCGTCGCATCCAATAGGATTTATGATTGAAATACTATGCTGTTTGAGAATGCCTATTCTGTTTACACTTTGTTGCTCGGAGAGAGAAAGAGGGCAGGGAGGAAAATTTGTAGACAGAGAGTAAATATTATAGGCTATTTCTGGCAACTGTGGTACTTAAATCTTCCATCAATGTCATTAGAGGACAAATGCAGGAGATTATCTAAAGAAGATTGTTGGTCCTGCTTTTAGTAGGTTTGAAAACAGAGAGTGAGTAGCAAGGGTTTGGCTCTATTATGTACAATGTACACTGAGTAAATGAAAGTAGAGCAGAAATTATGGTTTCGCATATATAATATAGTTAACCTGTCGAAAATCAATATTATGAGTAAGAAAAGATATGAGATGAGGGAGTTTTGGTGGGAGCATGGAGCATGAAAGATGTTAACCGAAGCGAAAGTCTCCTGAGAGCATACGAATTCGCATCGCTATTGTTTTGCGTGCTTGACTTTTCTTTTCTATTTCTCGTCCATAGGCTTAGAATATTCACTGTTGAATAAATCATGATTATTCATCAAGTCAAAAATTCATGAATGAATATAATGGTGAAATGAGTTTTTAGCTCTTACTTTAGGCAATATAATAATTATGTCCTATCCTGGGATATAATTTCTTTTATAGCCATGATTTCATGTCAGAATTACTGCCGGCTCAGCGATTTTACTTCTCATGACTAAAAAAAGAGAATTGGGAGTGTGACGTAGGGAGTGAGTGCAACTACCTAAGTGTATTTTCGTCTGGCATGGCACATACGAAGATAATAGAATATATTATATTAAGTATGTACATCTCTGTCTGTGTAATAATAATAAATATTGTTATCCAGCATATAATTTTCCTATCTTGAGTGGGATTATTGCTACTTATATGGAATATGGACTAATGAAAAAAGTATCATGGAATATATTTCTGTAGTTCATTCGTCGCCTGGAGGGAAACCAAAAACTTATTGGTATGTAATGAACTCTACAGAGTACAAAAACAGTGAGTGAAGAAGTGCAATGCCATTTGACGAGGTAGGTACGGAGTACATGTGCCCAACTAACTAAAAATTACACTTCCATTCCATGTGTATGCACTATAACAATAAGGAGCCATATAAACACACCATGACGGAAAATGTGCATTGTGGGAATTCTGAGGTGCAATGTTCTTTTGTAGGTATTTCACAGGAGTTGTTCACACTGCTGTTGTAGTGTCATGAGTCATGACATGACACAACTTTGTCTATTTATACACGGAGACGAGCTAAAGACTTGAGTAAACCTAAGAGAAAATCAATATGCAAAAGTCAGAGAGATTCATTGAAAGTTTTTCCAGAGATTCAGCCAATTAGATAGATGCATCTTGTTACATTGTATAAAAATAGTGGAGGTAAGTAACGAAACACTTTGGCAGTAGGTGCGTAGTTCCAGTTTTACATAGTCACCTGGTGACCTCATCTTCATCTTGTAACAACTTTACTAATTTCCCCGAGAAAAAGTTCGCGAGCTTTTATGGAAGTTGATAGGGAGAGAGATAGGATTATAATGGAAAAGAAGATTTAGTTAATGTCGGCTATCTCTGTTTCATTATGAAAGCTAAGAAAAGATCGTGGTAACTTTTGTTTCAATGCTACTTAAATCAATCTTTGGCCAAAAGAAAGCCAGATGTAATTATTAGAATCGAGTTTTTGTACTTTATATAAGTCCAGTACATATATAAGTACATGAGAGAGGACAATAGGAACATGAATAGAGTTTGCCAACGGACATGAATGTTTGCGTCTTTATCAGATGAGAGAATGGATGTTGCAAAAACTATGATCATTGTTTTTTTTTGTGTGGAAGGAATCGGAATTTAGTATCCGTCAGAAAACCACAATGCTACAGAGAGTCTAGACATGAAAACAAGAAAATACTTCTTAATTGACAATTTGGAATTTTTGTGGTTTCTCTGGATCCACAACTAAGCTAAGACTATGATATACACTACACTCTTGTAAAAATTGTCGAGGGATATTTTTACTATGACTTCTATTACAAATAGATTATACTCAGGAGTAGGAGCTACCATTAAAGCACTAAATTACTTTTGAGTTGAGGAGATAAGATTTTTATAGGTGAATGCATCTAGGGGTGGATCTAAATTCCTATAGGTAGCCTGGTTTTCTGTAGTTTTCCCTTTCATCTCTTGATATGTTTATGGTCAGAGAGTAAGAATCATTTTATTCATTCCTTCACAGTCAGAAGCAAAATAATGCATACCACAAATTATCTGAGTCTACAAGTCTAGCTCTCAAGAGGAACGAAAGAGATCACCGACAGAACACAGAGAAATACCTTTGTTTGAGAGGATTTTTTTTAGCAAGGAAAAGGGATTTATTAGAGCTACTGACTGTGCCCTTGCAAAAAAACTTGGATGAAAATAGAATTACGTTAATGTAAAGAAATGTAAAGCCATAAGAGGAAAAGAATAAGTGGAGTGTATCTCACCAGCTGTGATCATCATGGTAATAAATCCGGCAGCAATGACAAGATTCAAATAAAGTCGCTTGTTATCCTCCCGCTTTTTCCACGCAGTCTTGACGGCATCCAGAAAGTGGCGAGCCCCGAAATAAGTGGAGCAACACGACTCGCTCTCACAAATCTTATTTGGATTTCTAATGGGGACGGGACCGAGAGGTGCTTCGGAATCTTCTCTGCTCCTGCGATTGTTGGAGGAAACTATTCTTCGTTCATCCTCAAGTCCGGATCCAGATCCCGAGTCATCATTACGTGCACTGCTGTTTCTACTGCTACTGTTGCTGCTCTCGCCACTGCCAATGCTCGGACGACTTGAATGGTTGTTTTCAACATTTGAATCTGCCGGGGGCATGCCGTTGCTTTTGTTGCCTGCTCCGACGACGCCATTGATGTTGGAATGCTTTATCGGTACAACCTCATTAATTTCTTCTTCGTTATATCTGAAATCCTCGTCTTCGTCACTGTGCGTCAAATGTGGGGAGTGGGAGTGAGGAAGAAGGACAGTCTGCTGCTCATTATGAATCTGGACGCTGATGGGTAATAGATCTGGAACAGGAGATTGTATCACTCCAGGGGGTTGGTTTTGTTGATTTTCTCCGAAGTCATCGTGCACATCCCGTACAACGAATACAGCATAGAGAAAGGCCAGGCAGTAACAAATCATCATGAAGAAGAAAGCGTAGCCATGACCTGTGACTTCCAGCATGGAGCCAGAAATAAAAGGACCAATCGTTCCTCCGACAAACGTCATTGCTTCTAACCGGGAAATTCTTATTGTTCGGTTTTCCTCGGTGCTGACGGAAGCTACGTAAGTCATGCAAGACATAATGCAACTAGCAAATCCTCCAGAAAGTCCAGACAGAGAAGATGCCAGACAAATCCACCCGACCGAAGATTGAGGTTTGAATGACATGACTATGTACACGAGGCAAGCCATGATTCCTCCTAAGGGTGGAAAAACAACCGGCCATTTTCGACCGTAACGGTCGCTCCATGACCCTAAGTAAATTGATATCAATATCGACGGTATGACTAAACTTATGGTGGACATTAAGATCCAATGAGATGATTTGCGCTGGACGTACTCCAATTCTTCTTTGTACTCCTGTGAGTGAAGATTCTCGCAAATCTCTTCTTTGTAATTCGTCCAACAAACCTTGGAATACACCAAATCTTGAAATAGGGCATACTGCGAAAAGGTAGAGAGCATGTAGAGCAGAAGAACTGGCTCTACTGTGATCTCCGAGACGAGTCTCCGGATATGTAAACTACACGCACTGGTCATCATTATTTTATGTTAGTCTGGGTGTGCAGTGGATACCCCGCTATATATAGTTCAGTTTTTTTTCAATGTCAACTCTCTACGTGCTTTTACTCGAACGAAAAGTTCATTTACGTCCCAGTCCCATTAACAGCAAATAGGATTTAACATTGGATGTCATTTATAATTAATGTTTCTCAGTGGATGTCCATCAACCAGTGAATGCAATGTCGGCATTCATAAATAAATACATAAAAACCTTGTTTACCATAAAATTGTTCAATCAAAACTATGCGAATTGCAATATGCGATGCAGAAATTGATGATGGGACATAGGAGAAGAAATGCCTGCAGTTCAACTTGACTTTGCCGGATGATGGGCGGCAGTTCTTCTGTTCGTTTGCCGATACAAAAGAATATTTAATTGCTTCCTTCTTTCCCTTCCTCGTAAAACGTTAACTGATTTTTCTTCTTGTGTGCAGCCACAAAGAAACTTGACTTGCTTGGCATTGACTACAATCAAGTTTTATGAAAATTTTTGAGTGTTCGTCTCAATCTAGCGTCAAATCAGTCTATGTGGGCACCTTTCGAGATAGCTACACGATAACAAGAATCCTTTTCAACGCAACGTGTTGTGTTGGGACTATGGTGTTCTTTATAGCTTCGATATTGCATTTATAATGAACTCTCTGCTGTATTTACTGTGGATGTTAAGCACACCAGTAGATTTTCTTGAAATTCAAATGAATTCTGTCACAGGACGGTGCTAGTATTCTTTCGCTCTTTCTTCACATCAAACGGGAAAATTGCAATTTATTATTAACGTTTCTTCGGAATCCAGGCTTGCGTATGTAACAATATAAAGTACTTATATAATCGTTTATCGTTGAGCAGAGTTTTGACTCGTTGAACAAAATATTCTCGAAAGCTTTTGAAAAGATTTCTGTCACTGTGAGATTTGTCTAATTAAATGAAAAGCTTTTTTGAGACGATTTAGTCTTAAATTTTTTTGTTGTTTTGTTTAAAGGGATTTATAGCACCAGTTCATATACTTCCTTGTACTTGAATATTGAATGTAGTGACAAATATAGTTTAATGACTTATTATGTTGATTTAATACACGCTGATTAGCTACATGTATACATGATACTCAGAAAATGCTATTGTATTACATTAGTCATTTGTAATCAAATCCGTTTATAATTGTTTATACAGACTTTGATCGTTGACTGTATCAACTTTCATTTGGACTTGTGATTCTAATAATTCTCTCGTGTTCCTTTCGTGTACTAACTATACCTAGCCAGGGGATCGTGCTGAGGAAAATGTCGTGAGCTGAGCGAGTGAGGAGAAAGATACGAAGATGCTCTCGAGTCAATTTAGCATTTTGATTTGATTGGGAGTTGAGTGAGAGTATCTGCAGAAAGGATTATAATCGTATGCATCAAGGAACGGAAAACCCAAGTTGAGACAAGATTATCGTTAGCCCAGAACTGCCAGAGTCTTGTCATGTCATGTCATTTTGAGTATAACTTGAGCCACATTCAATGTTTAACGAGTTAATATTCACTCCACACCAGCACAGAACTCAAGAACCGGTTTAACACGATTAGGTCACACTTTGACTGATCACTTTTTTAACCCATTATACGAAAATATTTTGATTTAAGCTCTTTCTCCGAATTTTAATTTTCTACAAGTTGCGAGTGATGTGATGTGTGATGGTAGAATGTGACGGAAAGGTTGCAGTCCCTCCTCATGTAATGATCACTCTCCTTCTCTCTCTCTCTATGAGCTTGGACACACAGAAACAGAGCCAGTCTCCTGTCCTCTCCAAACTGCATTATAAGTAAAAATACGAATTATAAATTCAATTTTGGCATTCCAAATTGCGAAATAAGTAACAGAATGGGAAATGTTGTGCAAGTCCATTGCATACGTCAGACACGTACATTTTTATTTAGCCTTCTTTAGCGAGAATCCTTATTTCTCCTCGTCGTCCTTGTGTCAAGTGACAAAAGTCCTCTCCTGGTGTACTTCTGTTATTCTGAAAAAAAGATATAATAGATGAGGAATTTATTATATTGGCAATGTTTAGTAATTCCCGTGGATTAAAATTTTCCTAATTGTACGCATTACTTTAATAATGATAGGAAAAAAGAGAAATGTAAGTACAAAGTTTATTAGGGCTATCTGTAAGTACTTTTGGTAAGCTGGAGTAAGAAACTGAGCGCGGTGCTAATCACTTGTTGGGAAGAGCAAGTTTGACTGTGGTGTTTGGTTATTAGTGTCGGGCTATTATATAGTATTTTGCATATCGGCAGAGTGTGAGGAAAGAGATGGCTATAGTTGTCTATAATAAATTATCAATAGACTAAATTACACTTGTGTCACATCTTTAATCCTTTGAAGGTGCACTTTTAATGGACACTATTTTGTACATGCTCAAGTTATAAAAGCTGATGTAGTATGTGGTGGTCGTCGGAGACGTACGTCTAACTACAAACTGGCATGCTATGTAAAACTCTGACAGATAGTGGATGGTTGGTTAGAGATAGAAGAGTTTACAATTAGTTAACTTGGCTAGGTATGGTGCTGAAGAGCATGTAATGTGAATAGACACTGAAAGTTTTAATGGTTACCTATATAGCGAAATAAGTGAGTAAGTCTCTGGTGATTCTCTACTACAACTATTTATCTTTTGACATATACGTACATGACTCTTGTGCTCTCTGCCTCAAATGCTCTTTCATGACCATTTCTTTGCTATAGCATGCCTCGTGAAGCTGATTCCGATTGTAAATGGGATACATCTATAGTTGTGACCACATAATCTAATGGATCATCATAATATCACTGTACAGCAAACAATCTGACACTACACACACTGCACTAAGCTACCTTCTGCCTATGATAATGATGATACATTTAGCTACACTATTACTACATAGACAGAAACGCAGGTTTGTTTGCTGTGCTGCTTATTCTTTTTACACTTTTATTTGGCTGTGTAGGTTATTGCATATAAATATGTCATCTCAACTCCATACATACTAAGTAGGGACAGCTAAGTAGGGGAGTAGATTCCTGCTGCCCACATCTTTGGACATTTCTCTGTTCTCTGTGCACAGTCGGGACAGAGATTGGTTGGGATAGGATAGGGATAAGTTCTTACCTTGAAGAAATGCATTGAATTGCATTATAATATATGTGCTATTGCTATGAGCCTGTATGTAACTCTTTATGCACTTACAATAGCAATCCCCTCGTTCTCAACAATTGCCAACACGTTAAACTAATATGTATATATTGAGGATGGATATAATGCGAGATTTAGAGTGTGATGTACCTATTTAATATCATAGGAGTTTTATATATGTGTGTGTGAGGAGATTCTGAGATTCCGATATGGGAAAAGTACCTAACTTGATCTTTTTTAGCATTAGTGTTCGAATACTGGTCTTGTCTTGTGTAAGATACTCTCCTCACCACTGATCTTCAGCATAAGGTGTAGAGTGGACTCGAATTGCAACTATAATCTTTCTGAAAGTAAAGTCAAAAGTACTCGTTTGTTCACTATTGTCTCCTCTCTCTCTCTCTCTCTCCCTCTCTCTATACCATCAAGATACACAAAGTTCAGCTTCATTAATATTCCTATTAGGTACATTAAGCAATACAGTTGTTTGTACGTATCTACAGACGTACAGCTACGTACTACACAAATGTACACATATTAGATGGAATCCTCAAGAATCTAACAACAAGGTTCATGAAACCTCAAAGGACAGACTTTTCTCTGTGTGGGTTTTTGGGGTCGTTTTTGTGTAGGTTGACTTTGTCTAATTAGAATAATATTTTTGTTATGTGAACATGGTGAAAAACAGAATCTGCGGAGAGTTCTTTTCATGTGGGTGGATTAGTGCAGCAGTTTGCAATGTTGCATTTAATTGTTTTCCAACAACTCAACGAGCCACGCAAAGAGGGGAAAGATGTTAAATTGAAAAATGATGCTGAAACCCTGAATGTGATTTGGATTGGATTTGGTTGAGTACCTAAGCGATTCACTCACTATCGTATAATAGCATGTAATGGGAACAGAGAAAAGGGAATGTCAAAGTCAAGTTGAAGATTAAACGACACGCCAGGCCAGTGCAGTCGAATAGAGCAGACTCATTCCAGCAATCATTCAACAGTACGCAACAGAAGGGAATAGAGCCAAAGATATCCTTATACTTTAGTTACACTTACTCCTTATATACTCCATTTACTCGCGTTCACTTCACAGTAAACAAAACCAAAAAATCTATATGCACATAGAGGTGTCTAATGCAATGAGCAGTAGAATAATAATAAAAGTAGTCGCCTATATATTTCTGTGTCTATCAGATGTCTCTCTCTCTCTCTCTCTCGACTCAAATAAAGTGGCTCAAATCAACTCACTCTCTTACGAAATAAATTTTTAAAGAGATATAGGGCAAGAGGATGATGATAAGAAATTCGAGCTTTAGAAACAACACTAAGTCAGTCAGTCAGTCAGTCGGAAGAATGCTTCTCAAATCCCTATTGCCCAATATTTCAATGTTCTACTATAATGTAGTAGTGTAGACAGATACTATTTATCTGTATCACTAAGTTATTTTATATTAAATAAATAGTTATGTTCTGTGAGTAAATAGGGGCTTAATAGATAAATATTATGTTTTTATAAGTTTTAAGATTTTATGATCTTAGTTTTAGATAGTGCGAGAGTTGTTATCAGACAGTGTTCCATTACAGAGATTAGTTTAATGTGAAAATGTCAGAGACAAAGCGTCAGAACGAAGTCAAGTAGATATAAATAGATGGGGAGACTAGGATTGTAGAGTAGGGTTGATGAAAAGAGACACGAAACATATCGTAGCACTTTAGTATATGTGTATGGTTCTGAATCGAGATTAATCTTATAATAAGTTAATGCCAAGCGATTAGTAGAGTAGACTTAACTTTAAATTGACTATTGTGTAACTAAAGGATACACATAATTTAAGAACATGTCCGTTTTATATCCATACAAATGAGTTATACCATCTGTCCCTATATAGAACCTTATGTCCTCTATTCCTTAACGTTTTCATGACAGAAGCAACAAGACAGAATGTCTACCTATAGTCTAGAATCTAGTAGAGTACAAGATATCGAATTTTGTGTAGGTAGGTATATATTGTATTCTTACTTACGGAGAAGAGTCAAACTTTGCGTCTTTATTTGCAAATAGGAGAAAAGTTCTGGTGTGAGGAGAGCGAGGATGAGTGCACTAGTTCCACTGTTGCACTGTCTAAGCACTCGGAGTTAAAAGCTACCTACCTAAATAGTTAAAAAGGTTCACTCAGTCAGATAGGGAGCACAACATTAGAAACTTTACATGGAAACTCGGAAGGTCACCTACAAACAAAATATTCCACGACTTTACCATTCGAGCTCCTTATTAGCTTAGTTAACTCTTAGCTCAGCACAGAGTTTTCTGTATGGGATTTAGTAGATCCCTTCTCCTGATTTGCTTTGGCTTTGGCTACACTTACACACACACACACACACTCATTTACATGTATATAAAAGAAGAAGATCTAACAGCGTCGAGAGATGAGATGAAGAAGACTACAGTAGTAGTAGTAGTTTTCTATGTGTTTCGTCTTATCCGGTCTTACTTTTCCTTAAGAGTAAGAAAGATGAGACGAAATGGAGTGAAATGAAAGGAAGATGCATGACTACATTGCTAATATAGACAGGCTATATTGGCTGAAAGAGTAAAAAAGGACTAATCGTTAAAAAGTATTGCTCTTCCAAGTTGTTTTTCTTTGTATGATGCTATAAAGACGTAGCTTAACTTAATAATATGTAACTTAATGGATAGAATAGATATATAGAGAGAAGTAAGTCTTAAGATCTTACATGTGTACATAGCATATACATAGTGGTATGTAGGTATCTGTGTAAATAAGATGTTGATGTCGTTCGTATCAATATCCCTCGTGCACAATGTACTTACTTACATACTCTTCAATAACATCCACTATTTGTTTCCTTGCTTTGCTTGCCTCGACCATCCACCACAGAACGTAAGCAAAAAGCCAGAACTAGATTTCAACATGCAATAGTTACTTAGTGCTACAATGTTCAGTAAAGTAATGGAGAGAATTAAATTCAATATCTGTATGTAAGTCTCTATATTGTAAGCATGCATGCATGCACCATCATGATCTCTGATCCTACTACCATACAAATGAAAAAGTTATTGTAGCAAGTCAAAGTAGAGTCCAGTCAGGCCGAGTCCAGCACTCAACTCACTCACTACTTAAAACTACACTACTGACTGACCAAACAACTTTGCAATTGTAAAATTGCAATCCGCACCGCACCACGAACTAATTTGCAAGCCAGAAGTTAAATGCATATTAGCCATATATGTACATGTAGCATGCTACCGTAACATATAGTCAAAGTCAAGTTCTCATTACAGGTGCAATGCAAATTCATTGTTTCTTGACTGCAGTCAAGGATCAGCCTATGCAGTACTCATCCTCGATTTTGCTTACTTTCTTTTGTGACTTTTACACCAGAGCAACATTTCCTATGCCTTCACATCCTATATACATATAGATTTACATTATTATTATATATATGCTCTATATAAGGTACTTTATATTGCATGTTTAGACTGTACATGAGTTTAAATCCTCCTATTCCTTTGCTTGGCAGAGTATTATGGGAAGGTGAACGTTATTTGGAAGGGATGACCAGAAAACTTGACTTTGACTTCAGTCGGGCCCTACTACTACTACCTGCACGTGAGTAGTGAAAAGATTTGATTGATTAACCTGATATGATAGGGTAGCAACAGCAACTAACACTATTAAGACTGGTCAAGTAATGCCAAATTGACTGAACTAACTAGCAAAGTAAGCTAAACCTCTCACGTCACACTGCAATAAAACTTTTACTTGCTTATTACCTGTAATTTTAGCAACTTCGCAGAAAAGTACGGAGATAGACGTATTTTTCCAAAGCAATCATCATCATTGTGAATTTGTAGTGGGTGGGTGTGACTTTCCTAATAGTATGCTCATGTGCAGAAATATTTGTTTTCATTTCATTTGAAGCCTTCTTCAGCTCAATGATTCTATAGAGCCCTTTCGCTACAATTTTTTATTTCACATGCACAAGATGAATGGCTAGGCTATAACCTATTATTCTTCTTTTTGTTGGTCATAGCATAATGCAAGGAATTAATCTTCCTGTTCTGTCAAAATACAGGCTAAATGCATGCCACTTAAATTGACCTATTTTCATGGAAAATTCCTCTTGTTATCGAAATAAATGCTGACTTTGTCGTAATTATTTAATAAATCCACAACTCGTAAACCGTTAATGAGAGTTTGGGTAAGTAGCAAAGCTACGCATAAAATTGCATGTAGGTCACCGCTATCACAAACACAATCCCAGATACATAAATAGTGCAAAGGACAGATGTCAAATGAAGGACAGAATTAATTGTAGTTTCGGACATGGATTAATTCTTCTACGAAATTGTTGTAGTTATCTGAAAAAAATATGACTTTCTGCGTCATTGCACAATGTAACACATTTAATTTTTATCAATTATTGCATAATTTCCTGCATTAATGCATAATTTTTTATTAGAACTCGTGAATAGTTATATAAGTGATAATTTCCCTATTAAAACAGTAGTTAACAAAGATTAGATTAGAATTTACGACAAATTTATGCTGTCTCAAAATTCTAGTTGAATGCTTTGTGTGCTTAGGGCATGTTTCCATCAAATTATTTTAAGTACTTTACTTTGTCACTGCCATGACTGACAATGACATGGCTTGACATAAATTTATCCTTTGAGACGTGACAACATTACGAGAGTTTGTTATAATGTTATATTTAATTCTGAATTGGCTGAATTGAGAGAGTGTATGTGGTGTTTATAAAAAAAATACACTGTTATCGACTTACAAACAGTTAAATGAATCAGTATACTAAATGAATGAATGTGAATTGTGCAAGAAATATGACAATAATTATGCGAAATACCGTGGGATAGTCTCCAGTAACCGTTGCACACAGTGCAGTATTTTATGTTCGTAGATTAGAATGATTTATAAAACAATTGATTATAGTACTACATTAAAGTCTTACCGCTATCGTTAAAATGAGCAGAATAGTCATGTAAGTATAATATTGCCTCTGTATATGTACGTATGTATGTATGTAGTCAAAGCAAACCAAACAAACCTTAGAAGCCAACCCCAACTAATATTCTCCGAGTCAATTATTTATTTATTAGCAAACATAGTTGCATGTGATTTGGAGTTTTGTAGTATTAGTATTCTAAAGTTGATACTGTCATCGGGAAATTCTTGACGAATCAACTAGCAAGAGATGTTAATAATTAACGTAACCTACAAACACTCTACATAAACATGTGGAGCAGAGAATAATAATAATGTAACAAGTAGCAAGGAAATAAATTAGTAACGAGGAAAAGTCAACCTGATAATATAAGTATAGAGGAAAATAGTTTCGGTTTGTGAAAATAATTCTAGTGAAATTAAATAGAGTGTGAAATGTTCTTACTATTCTATTCATGACACTTAAACTAAATATTTGTAAAAGTGCAAATAAAATATGAGTCACTTACTTTAATTGGAAGATGTTAAAAGAGCTTGACATTTCTCGCCTAGATGGATGTGTATAAGAATTATTGTAATGCAACTTTCATTTCTTGACAGTTAAATATTTATTGATGTTTGTCCCGCCGGTGTTTTGCTACAAGTCATGTTTGTGTCACTTAATGAAAATGAAACAGGAATATTTTTGTACTGCGAATGTACGTGTTAATTCAACTGCGTACTCTACTAGTAGTTACAAATACTTATTAAATTGTGGAGTATCTCTTGGAATAAATATAATATCTTTAGGTATAATTGGATTTAGTGTATATGCGTGTATTATTGTAGTTGTCAAAGTCAATGTATGGATTTGAATATGTGATTCACTGTACTAATAATATAGTTTTTGTAGTGGTTAGTAACAATATAAGTATATAAGTATTAATTAAGTCGTTATCCACTGCCGAGAGATAAAGATTAGAGGGACTAAACTTTCCGTCAACTGTCAGTACACAAAATACACTGAATACTATAGTGGTATAAAGTATGTTGTTTATGTATTTGCGTAGGCTTGTATAACAGATAGTTTGTGGGAAGATAATAAAGGGGTTTACTCCTTTGCCTATGTGAAAATGTACGGAGAGTTCGCTGAAATCCTCAAGGGATAGACATACAGAAGACAATATTGGATGAATATGCGGACTTTATGTCTTATATCCACTCTATCTACAAACAACGTATTTCTACATCACGTAATTCTTACTTTATTTTTACTTTCGACTCTGTCCTACGTATCTGAGTGAATGTTAGAGCTACTACTACTTTCTTCGGATACTTCTAGCTAAGGTTACATAAAAGACATGCTTTCAGAGCCTGCCTCTAAACTTGACCATGAAGTTACACACCGGCGGCAGCAGGCGCTGTGGAATTGGAAATAACATATACGTGCATGTCATATAATATATAGAGTTTTCTGGTAATTTTACCTGCACAAGATAACTATGTCCTATGATAATTTATGCTCGCTACTAGTTAGGTAATCTATGTGGATGTAAATTATAATTTTATTTCCCTGGAACAAAAAACTTTACATATTTAATATATTGCTATTAGCTTGCATGTGGATGTAATGTGCAGGAACCAGAGGGCCATGAGCATATGGAAATAACATCTAAGTGTATACCTATGTAAGATTTCTGATCCGAACTCTGTTCATTAATTTGTATGTATTGTGATTTTGACAGGTGTACATGTTCTAGAAACTTTATATAGACTTTTCCTACTATGACTATATGCTAATTACAATATTATCCTTTGTGGAAATGGGAGATATGTGTGCTGATTGTGGGGAGAAGAGGATGATGATGATCGTTACATCACGCCACAAAAGAGGAGAGCAGGTGTGTCGTCGCTTATTTTCTGTATGTATCTTACGTGTGTGAGTGTGTCTTTTAGAATTGTGCAAATTCCTTTAAGTAGCCACCTCGAATGCAAAAGCCAAGCATGTAATAAGACTTTGATGCTCCTCGTGGATGTATTACAACAAACAAGGTGAAGATAAGAAAAAGGTTTTAACGAACTTTCATTACATAGTACATTAGTAGGCTAAAAGCATTTAGAGACGTGTAATGTAACTTCATGTAATCGGAAAGATCATAATACTTATAAAATGAGGAAAGTAAAGGAGTGTATATAGAGACAGACTCTATATAGACACAATTACAATTACAGACTTTAATCTTGGCAAAATATCTGGATATATATTATGATGATGTATGTGTTCAAGAAACCGGAACGGCGAAGAAAACTTGAAGCTACAACATAACCTTGCCTTCATTTGTCTGATATTTGAACAGAAGTCTGGACAAAATAAGGTTGGGCAGCTGGAACATCGTAGAAAAGGATTGGCTTACATTTTAAAACAGGCTGCTGCTGGCTGGATTGCAATGAATGATAAATATGATGATGTTCTTTTTTTGCTTATCACTATCGTTGTAAGCGACTCTCAGAGATTAGCTGCTGGAAATGTTCCATTGAAATGTGGATTACATTATCTTGGCTATATTATGTAGGTCCAGCTCAGGCAGATCAACCTCTGCTGCTGTTGCTGCCTGATTGTTAATCTTTAAATAGGCAAATAGTTGATGATAGTCAAATACTAGTTAAAAATGCATAGGTAGTTGTATTGTACCCGGTTGGGTATTATATATTAGATTTAAAACCTTACAGACTCTCTCCCTCTATGGCTAGCTACATATATAGATCTATAATGATATGTTCACAATTCCCAATTGTGTGCATATGTATATTAGCTTTTTAATGGCTCGTAATAATGATGATTACTATATAGGCGTGTGAATGTGAGAGCAGACGGACGGCGTAAGAAAGAGAATTCGAAATGGCAAAAAATTGAAGGTCTTTGCGAATCTTAGTTTGTGGTTTCATGTTCTTTAACAAAGCTTCTCTATTTTTACAGATATATATAATACGCACCCTACACACAAACTTTATATAATTCATCTGTAGTTCACTAACAGTTCCTTAGGACAAGACTCATCTAACTAAACCAACTAAACTTAAAAAGAAGGCTTGGTAAAAAGCCTTGAAGGAAGTCATTGTTAAGCAAAAATTTCTACCAAGTTCTACTTACTTACTATTCCTTAACTCAAAGAACCTTATGTCAGAAGAAAAGATTTATCCACCACAATGCTCTTGTACAACTGCGTTTTTGTTCCAGGTTTCCTTTCCAGGTATTTTTAATTCAATGCATGGGTTATGCTCGTCTGTCTCTCAATTTTTTTAGCCAATTGTATAATTAACTCTGGCCTACTATAGCATACTGGCTATGATTCTTTACGCAACTTCTCCTCGTTTTTGCATGCGTACACTTACGTACATCCTCAACTAAATTCCATAAAAACTTTGAAGAGATGTTTGCAATTTAGCCATCCGTACAGTTTAAATTATCTTAGTATCAATTGTTTCTTTAAGCTATTCTTTAGCATTCCTTTATAGCATAAACTGCATGTACAATATAAGTATTTTGCGAAAATGATATTTTCAGTGGAATTCACATTGAATCCAAGGAGAGAAAACTAAAACTTTGCCATCACAAGGACATGAAAAAGTTTTTACGGTCTTTTTATCAAATGAAAATTACAAATGCATCATCCAATCGTATCAAGAAAGAGACGAAACTTTGCCATTCTGACTTTTCTGCTGTTTCAAACTGCAATAATAAAGCACAGCTCAGAAATTCAGTATACCTGCTATCTACTGAGCGCTGCATAATAAAAGGAAACAAAGCGCGAATATTTAAACGCTATCTTGTAAAAGCAGTATTGATGAAAACATTGAGACTTTGATGATTTTTCACAAAATTGTGCAGTTTTGAAATTAAGAAAAATAGTAACTGAAAGGTGTAGCTATGTCTGCCCAAGCAATTGTTCGGGAAGGATTTAAAGCTCTCCGTTCGTTCTATATTCCTCAGTAAGTG